>OU696588.1:650000-682500 GCA_916048095.2 Sacculina carcini | reverse complement strand
CCTTCTCAATAGTGCGAAGATGTGTGCAACGATCGACTATGCTAGAATTTGCAGCCAAAATTATCAACACAAAAAAACTCACCGCCAGAGGTACACACACACACAATGCACGTGTATACATTTGATATTTGTTTATTTATCCAGTAATATCTGACGAGTTCAAGTTTGCTGTCAATTAATAGTTTATTTGCAGACATGGCTTGAAACGTTTGGCTCTTCATATTGTGTATGAATAATTTGCCTAATGTTTAATGTTTAAGATGAACACACGCACTTACGTAAATATAATTTAGATTTGTTAATTTTCGAAAATACTTGTGTGCTTCTGTGTACGGCAATAAACTGAAGTTCACAAATTTTGAATTTACACTCACACATACACACACACAAGTTTTCTGCTCAGTATTTAAATTTTCTTATCTATTTTTAATGCTATACGTGTCCATGTTCAACTAGTTTGAAGGTTTTTTGCTAAGTTTCTCGTATAATACGTTTTTTTTCTCTGTTGAGAAGCCAAAATTGGCTTGAAACTAATATTGTTTTTTTGTGGAAACACAAGAAAGCAATATTTATCGAGTGCAGTAGCATAATCTGTCAAGTATGTTAATAATAAGTCAAGAGTGTGTTAAGAGTGTGTTAATAATAAGTCAAGAGTGTTTTAAGAGTGTGTTAAGAGTGTGTTAATAATATGTCAAGAGTGTTTTAAGAGTGTTAAGAGTGTGTGGTGTTTGGCGTCCTTTTTGTTGGATTTAGTTGTTTTCCAATATGTTGATTTCAACCCGTGATCCTTTACATTTTCTCTCTCTCTCTCTTGGATTTCTCCATTTATATTTATTCATCAGCCAATTTCTCATTTTGCCTGTCAGGGTAATACATATTACACTGACACGTAATACATATTACACTGCCTCGTAAACAGTATACATTACTGTTTATATTGTTATATTGTGATACATAGGTGTGTGTATGAGTAATAGGCAGTGACGGCGCCTGGATTTGTGCAATGTGTGGGGGGGGGCTGAGGAAAAAGATGTGCGCGCGCCTAGCGAAACATGTGGAACTACACTCGAGATTCTCATGGTCAGGATTGTTTTGGGGTGTTTAGCTCCCCCAAGTTCCCTCCCCTAGCGTCGCCACTGTTGATATATGCATTGATGTTGTTTTTTTGCATTCGTTGCCATGTCATTACGCTTGTATCCACCACTTCTGTCGTTTTGCACCCACTCCTACATCATTATAATGCAATTGCAAATGATTGAGCCAATGGCACGTCCATGTGTACACATGTACACATGTACACACACATATACACATAATCATGTACAAACACACATATATACAGATACACAGAAACACATATACACACATACACATACACATGCATACACATATATACACACATATACACATAATCATGTACAAACACACATATATACAGATACACAGAAACACATATACACACATACACATACACATGCATACACATATACACACACACACATAATCATGTACAAACACACATATATACAGATACACAGAAACACATATACACACACATATATACACACAAACACATACATACACATATATACACACAAACACATATATACACACAAACACATATATACACACAAACACATATATACACACAAACACATACATACACATATATACACACATATACACAGATACAGATACACCCACACACAAACACATACACACACACACACACATATACACACACATCAACCATTTGTGTGTGTGTGTGTGTGTGTGTGAGTTAATGTTTGTGTGTTATAATCACTACGCTATCATTTCGTCCTATCGCTCAACATTACGATCTATTCATATTTCAACACAATTTGGACACACACACACACACACACACACACACACACAGAAATACACACAGACAGACATATATGTATGTGTATGTATCACATGTATCATACACAAATGTGCACAATTACATAATTGTAGAACTCTATTATATTACATTATATCAGTTCGTGCAGGAGTTATGGCTTTTGAACAAACCGTTATAACCTTATTATTAGTCTTAGTTTTTGATCTGTAATTTGTGTGTTTGTCTGTGTGTGTGTGTGTGGCAATACATCCAATTAATATAAATTTACCAATTATACACACAGGATAGCGTAGAGCGTAATAGAAAAACTTTGTAAATAAATTGGTAGTTTATTACCGTTGATTATGTTGATTCATTGTTCTATAAACAAATATGTTAATTTCAGTCCAGTTTTTATTTGTGTCTCAAATAACATGCGTTATTGTTCAACGTAGCGTTTTTGTATTATATAAACAATGAAACAAGTATGAAGATATATATGAATATATAAACAAACAATTATGTAAACATTTGATATCATATATACAATGCACTATTGAACAGCATTGTTTTTGTGTGTGTTTGTGTGTGTGTGTGTGTGTGTGTGTGATGTCTTCTTCTGTGTTCTACTTCGTCATTGAACGTTGAACTAGTCAGCTGCCTCGTACCACACACTGTCTGTCTGTCTGTTTGTCGGTGTGTGTGTGTTTCTGTCTGTCTGTCTGTCTGTGTGTGTGTGTGTGTCTGTCTTGAACAACACGACGGTCAATACAATTTGTCTCAATGTGTGTGTGTGTGTGTGTGTGTGTGTGTGTGTGTGTGTGTGTGTGTGTGTGTGTGTGTGTGTGTGTGTGTGTGTGTGTGTGTGTGTGTGTGTGTGTGTTATTTGGTGATGGCATGCTACCTGTGTATGTATGCGCGTGTGTTTGTCGCACGTGCGTGTGCGTGTGTGTATTCAGTTTGTCTATATACTACACCGCCTTCTCTGCGCTATTCTCTTCTAGCATTTGCATGTGTGTGTGTGTGTGTGTGTGTATGTGCATGTGTGTATGTGTGTCTGTATGCATGTGTATGTGTGTCTTATATAGGTGAAGTATTCGCAGGTCAATACTCCACCGACTAAGCCAGTTTGTGTGTGTGTGTGTGTGTGTCTGTGTGTGTATGTCTGTGCCTGTGTGTGTATGTCTGTGTGTGTATGTATGTGTATGTCTGTGCGTGTGTGTATGTGTGTGTGTGTAGCTTGCAGTCTGTTCTTTCGTTGTGTTTTGCGAACGCAACGGCTCGTATCTACATTTTGCTCGTGTGTGTGTGTGTGTGTGTGTGTGTGTGTATGTTGACACAGAGCACGAGCCAGGTGTCAAAAGTGTATGTGTGTGTGTGTGTGTTGCGCGGGTGTTTGTCGTGTTGCATAGTGCAACGACATAGCACAGCATAGATGCTTTTTGTTGCATGTTTCCATTTGTGTCGTTTGATCCGCAGCGTTGCAAATTTTTGTGCGTGTTTTCCACCGAGACAAACTTTCATCCTGTATTTTCTGTTCGTCTGTTCCAAGTGTCACGTCTGTTTGTGTTGCTGCCTTCATGACAGTGGCGGTGCCAGGGGGGGGGGGGGCTGAAGCTCCTCAAAATGTGACAACCCCCTCTCTTAGCCCCCTAAAACAATTCTGACCATAAACATTACGAGTGTAATTGCTCATGTTTCACCAAACCCCGCATCTTTTTCCTTAGCCCCCCTCAGCCCCCCTAGGAAAAGTCCTGGCGCCACCACTGATTCATGGATTTATTATTATTAATTACAGGCAAATTCAGTATCATGGGAAGAGTGCAAGTGCACTATTACCACCCTGCGGTGGGCCTTACTGTACTGGAAGCGACCAAAAAGATGTAGAGAGAAAAGACTTCAAAAAGCAAATAATTCTAGAGAGAAAGAAAATAATAAATAAATAACAATAAACAAATAATCCGATAACACTGCATAATGTCACTCCGCCCACACTCCTCAATAAATAACAACAATCAACAAAATATAAATATGTGATTCAATAAATGACAACCAACAATAAATATGAATAAATGAACAATTTTTAATAAATGGGTAAATAAATAACAATCAACAAATAAATAGAATATGATTCAACAAATGAATACAACCGACAATAAATTTGATATTCATTTTTGTTGTTATGTTCCCATTTTTAATTCCCCACTGGTGTGGAATGGAACAGTTGCCAAGTGGGAAGCTAAAGGTCGGACAGAACAGGACATTTTTGTTTTTAATAACCTCTTGACATTCACTTCGATGTAACAACTGAGTTTATTGAATTTATCAGCGCTGTGTTGTGTGGAAAACGAAGATGAGATGACTCATAATAAATGGGGAATCAGAGAAAAAAAGGTTAAAAATCACTGAATTAGAGGATATCGCTCCATTTTTTACTGGTGAGAATTTTGAGAAGATACGATTACGATTTTTTTCTATTTTTTATGTTTAATCTGTTTTTCTCTGGTACACATGAAAGTTTACGCTTGTATGTGAATTTTCAATACAATGCCAATTGAGTTCAATTATATCAGTTGTTTTGACATGGGCTGTCAAATGGTGTTGCATAGCACGGCTTGCTGCTAGTAAAGTCGGCGGTTTTGTACTGCTGTTGTGTGGCAGTGGTGATTTGTGCAGTTGTGTGTTTTGACTACTAAGTGCATTGAGTCACAGTTATGTTTGGTCTAGCTTCAATCCTGTTTCTCTTTCCTTACCTAACATAGGTCAGATGTTAAGTTTAAAGGCCTCAAGTGACAGCTGCTACACGGTAAGAAGTCGAAGCTTATGAACACACAGGTGTGTCCCGTGCAGCTCGCTGTCACCGCAGAACCGACCCACTCCACGCTATGGCGTCACAAGGACGGAAGACGTATTAGAGAGGGCCACCTCCCCAGAATGCATGACACAACACATGACTGATATCTGGTACCATCATTTACTGCTGGGTGGACAGGGGCCGTAGTTGCATTATAGAATTCGCCCAAAAAAATATCCTCTGCCGGGGTTCGAACCACGGACCTCCCGCTTGTGAGACGAGTATGCTAGCACTGTACCTGGCACGTAACAGCATGCTTTTCTGTCTATGATTCTGTGCGGTCACAAGTGTTCTACGCGGTGTGCTAGTCTCATTAATCCCACCGGTTTTGCAAGCTCTGTGTGTGTGTGCAGAGCCGTTACGAGGACTTATGGGCCCCCGAAGCATCACTTGGGGCCCCCATTATAAATAAAGCACCAAATAATTAATTTATTGATTAGACATAAACTCATAATACAAGCTCAGGTGAAAACATCTGAGCAAAAAGTTAAAGGCTATACATAATGAATATGATAAATTTTAATATCATACGTGAAGCTTTAATACGTGAAATTTTAATATCATACCCGGCCGGGGGGTACGGGGGGCGCTTGCTACGGCTCTGTGTGTATGTGTGCTTATGTGTGTGTGTGTGTGTGTGTGTGTGATTATGTGTACATGTGTGCTTATATGTATGTGTGTGATGGGTTCTACACTGCCGCCGATCAAAATAGCGTCGGATCGAGTTTATAGTTGTTTTTGTGTGCAACTTTCAAAGATGCAGCAGTGTGTATTCTCACCGGGCTGTCTCCGCAGAAATAAGTCTCAAAGACTCGTAGCTCCTGTCTTCCAGAGATCATCTACTTCTCTTTGAACATTTGTGTTGTTTGTGTGGTTGACAATTTTCTTCGGTAAATTATTCCAATAATCAATTTGACTCGTTTGACAAGCTATATTTTTGCACATCTGTTTTGATTCTTCCTTTTTGAAGGCATATGTGTGTGTGTGTGTGTGTGTGTGTATTCGTGTGTGTGTGTGTGTGTGTGTGTGTGTCGTTCCGGTTTATCTGAGAAAGTCTTGATCCGATTTTTTGTTTTGCCATCCGGTTCTTTCAAATGCAACCTGATACGAAATACTACTGTGAAATCCTACTGTGTATCTGTGTGTGTATGTGTGTGTGTGTAACATATAGTACGTCTGTTGCTGTGTATGTCGACAGATTTTCAGAAATTGGAGCGAGAAGCGAGAATTTGTCGCAAACTGCAACATCCGAACATCGGTGAGTTTCACCGTGCAATATGTGCGCCGTTGTGTGTGTGTATTAGTTTTTTTTGACACAAACAAATATATTTACAAAGGCGTACATGTGTATTAGTGTGTGCTTATGTGTGTGTGTGTGTGTTTGTTAGTGTGTGCGTGTGTACGTTTGTGTGTGTGTTAGTATATATATATATATATATATATATATACATATGTGTGTATGTGTGTGTCCATGTTTGTGTATGTGTGTATATAAGTTTGTGTGTGTATGTGTATTTGTGTGTTAATGTGTGTGTGTTTATGTTTGTGTGTGTATCTGCGTATGTGTATGTTTGTGTATGTGTGTGTATATATGTTTGTGTATGTGTTAGTGTTTGTGTGCTAGTGTGTGCTTATGTGTGTGTGTGTGTGTGTATGCTTATGTGTGTGTATTAGTATATATATACATATGTGTGTTTGTGTGTGTTTGTGTGTATGTTTTGTGTATGTGTGTGTATATATGTTTGTGTTTGTATGTGTGTTTGTGTGTTTCAGTTCGGCTGCACGAAAGCATACAGGAGGAGAACTTTCATTATCTTGTGTTCGACCTGTGAGTAGCAGTTATAGTAGTGACACATCCACCACAGACTTTCAATCCTTTAATGCACCGCTGTTCTTCTCAATATTGTATGATCATGTAATATTTGCCCATTGAGATAGTAAGGAATTGTGTTTGGTCTGGGGTACAGTGGGCTTACTGTGTTGTTCTCTATATCAATTGGTACTCGGCGATTGTCAGCCACTTCTGGACCACTGGTTCTTAACCGGGGATACGAGACTGGTTCCCAGGTTGCCAGGATTCATGTGAAAAATGCAGCAAAATATATTTACTTTTATCTACTTTTCTCCCCAGAAAAAACTTTGAGGAAACTTAAAACAACTTTACGCTGTATGAAAGATTATTTATTTATAGTTTTGTTATTATATCATTTGTATGTTTATTCTTTTCTAAAGTTAGTAAAAATCCAGGGAGTGCGTGAACTGACTGTTGATTTTAAGAGGATGCCAACACTGAGAAATGGTTGAGAACCACTGGTCTGTACTCACTGGCGGTTTCAGTGTAGACCTGTCTCTCTTTTTATGGCAATAATTTGTATGTATACGGTGTTTGTGGAGGTGTGGTGGTGTAATAATGTGTAATCGCTTGGTGGTTTAGTGGTGTAATAGCAATATAGTGGTGTGATGGTGTGGGTATGGGTACTGGGGTATCCATACCCGTTGGGGGTATGGGAACAAAAGACATTGAGGCTATGTGACTCGATTTCTGGGTACTACTACAATTTACCAATGGTTTTGTGAGTAATATAATTATGAATGGTTATGTTTTTCCTGTAGCGACTGAAACTGCTAACACTTGCGCGTAATATAATTGTTCAGCACAGACACACGAATAACAATCAAGTGAACACAACCATACAAGCATCGATGAGCGAAATACACACTACAACACACAGAACACACGCACACACCAATACGCATCTACGTACACCTCATTGCTGTGCGCAAATGTTCTGATGAACAAGCAGGCATACACATTACACTGTACACACACACACACACACACACACGCGCGCATGAAACCTAAACCAAACACATAGACGCACACAATAACTCTCGCACCAGCTAAAGCTACAGCTCCCCTCAGGTTGGCACGGATCCAAGACGTTCAGAAGGGCGAACCGACCGGCCACAGCGAGTCTGGTAACCGCAGTTGGAATGAGCAGTTGAGTAGGACCTCTCAATAAAAGCCGGCTTGAGGCGGTCGATATACTGTGTCTCACGACGTTTGCCGAAGTCCAGCACGTAGGCTTTGTCGCCGCGGCGTATGATCCGATAAGGACCTGCGTACGGCGGCGTCAGAGGTGCGCGATGCCCATCAACTCGGACGAAGACGTGACTGGCAGTGGGCAGCTCCTGCGACATGAATGGGCGCTGCGCTTCGTAACGATTGTGCCAGGCTGTTGACACTGGACGAATACGTGACATGACTTGTCAGAATGCGCGCGGTGTCCGACACCGGAATGGGAGAAGACTCCGAGAAGAATTGGCCGGGAAGTCGGTATTTCTCGCCGATGACTAGCTCAGCTGAAGAAGAATTGATGTCGGGCTTATAAGACGCCCTCATGCCCATCAAGACGATGGGCAATGCAACGTCCCAGCTTGTGCCATCCGACATTGCAGCACACAGAGCGGCCTTCAGCTGTCGGTGCATCCGTTCCACGAGCCCATTCTGTTGGGGCATGTAAAGGCGCCACAGCTCTCTCCACAGGTCGCTGATGAATTTCCGGCCGCGATCGCAAGTAACCGCGAGACACATGCCAAATCTCGACACCCAATCAAGCACTGCCCGAGCGCAGAAATTTGCGGTGTCATCGACTATGGGGTTTGGCATCAGGATAGCGAGTGTAACGATCTACGATGGTAAAAAGGTATCTAAACCCGTTCGAGACAGGAAGAGGCCCCACGATGTCTACGTTCAGAGACTCAAAACGACTGGAAGGATGTGCAGGGCGTTTCAAAGCTGTCCGCTGGTGCCGAGATATTTTACAAACCTGACGGTTTAGACACAATTTCACCCAGGAAGCAACCTTCGAGGACACACGTTTGAAGACGTTCTGACATGAGTCGACGTGTTGTTCTCGCGCTGGGATGACTCAAACCGTGAATGATGTCAAAAACAGTTTTCTGCATGACCTCCGGCAGCAGCGGCCGGTCAAATTCAGTCGAAACATCGACCAGTAGCTTCGCTTCGGTTCCAGGCACTGTGCGATACTCAATAGAGAGAGAAGGCGAGGCAGCTAATTCGGCAACGTCGCTTGAAGATTGCTGAGCCAGCGCTAATGACTTGAGATCGATGCATTGCTGGAACTCAACGGAGACTACCCCATTTGAGACACGGACTATTTGAGACAAACCTCACGGCCGCTCTCAAGCTCTGCATAATCCGACCCGGTTAGGTTAGGTTGGTGTGCTGCCAGCTGGATTAGGACGGCAAAGAGAGAGTATGAGAATTTTGTCTCAAATAGACTTTGTTCCAAATGGGTCCATGTCCAAATGGGGTAGTCTCCGGAAACGACGTTGAGACTTCCGCTGACATGACGCACATCGGTTGAAAGCTCCTTTGGGCTTCACGCGCGCGCATGAATCCTAAACCAAACACACAGACGCACATAATAACACGCACACCAGCTAAAGCTACATTCCCTATGTTAATCCGTATCAAAATTACAGTAAATTCAAGTGATTAAAATACTTGATAGGAGAATTGATAATTATTTGAACAGTCAAGTCATAATGGGATATGGGATCACAATCGCCAATCTATTGCGACTATGCAACCATCAAAATATGAAGAACCCCTGTACTAGTGTGGTGGTGTAATGTCGCGGTGGTGTAATGGTGTGGTGGTGTAATGTCGCGGTGGTGTGATGATGTGGTCGTGTATTGGCGATGTGGTGTGATGATGTGGTGGGTAATTTCGCGGTGGTGTAATGGTGTGATGATATAATGTAGTGGTGTAATGGTATGATGATGTAATGGCGTGGTGGTGTAATGGTGTGTGGTGTTATAATGTTGTGATATTGTAATGGTGTGTGGTGCTATAATGTGATAATGTAATGGTGTGTGGTGTTATAATGTTGTGATAATGTAATGGTGTGTGGTGTTATAATGTTGTGATAATGTAATGGTGTATGGTGTTATAATGTGCTAATGTAATGGCGTATGGTGTTATAATGTGATAATGTAATGGTGTGTGGTGTTATAATGTGATAATGTAATGATGTGTGGTGTTATAATGTTGTGATAATGTAATGGTGTGTGGTGTTACAATGATGTGATAATGTAATGGTGTATGGTGTTATAATGTTGTGATAATGTAATGGTGTGTGGTGTTATAATGTTGTGATAATGTAATGGTGTGTGGTGTTATAATGTTGTGATAATGTAATGTTGTGTGGTGTTATAATGTTGTGATAATGTAATGATGTGTGGTGTTATAATGTTGTGATAATGTAATGGTGTGTGGTTTTATAATGTTGTGATAATGTAATGTTGTGTGGTGTTATAATGTTGTGATAATGTAATGATGTGTGGTGTTATAATGTTGTGATAATGTAATGGTGTGTTGTGTTATAATGTTGTGATAATGTAATGGTGTGTTGTGTTATAATGTGATAATGTAATGGTGTGTGTTGTTATAATGTTGTGATAATGTAATGATGTGTGGTGTTATAATGTTGTGATAATGTAATGGTGTGTTGTGTTATAATGTTGTGATAATGTAATGGTGTGTGGTGTTATAATGTTGTGATAATGTAATGGTGTGTGGTGTTATAATGTTTTGATAATGTAATGGTGTGTGGTGTTATAATGTTGTGATAATGTAATGTTGTGTGGTGTTATAATGTTGTGATAATGTAATGGTGTGTGGTGTTATAATGTTGTGATAATGTAATGGTGTATGGTGTTATAATGTTGTGATAATGTGGTGGTGTGTGGCGGTGTAATGTTGTGGTAATGTAATGGTGTGTGGTGTTATAATGTTATGATAATGTAATGGTGTGTGGTGTTACAATGTGATAATGTAATGGTGTATGGTGTTATAATGTTGTGATAATGTAATGGTGTGTGGTGTTACAATGTGATAATGTAATGGTGTATGGTGTTATAATGTTGTGATAATGTAGTGGTGTATGGTGTTATAATGTGATAATGTAATGGTGTGTGGTGGTGTAATGTGATAATGTAATGGTGTATGGTGTTATAATGTTGTGATAATGTAATGGTGTGTTGTGTTATAATGTTGTGATAATGTAATGGTGTGTGGTGTTATAATGTTGTGATAATGTAATGATGTGTGGTGTTATAATGTTATGATAATGTAATGGTGTGTGGTGTTATAATGTTGTGATAATGTAATGGTGTGTGGTGTTATAATGTTGTAATAATGTAATGGTGTATGGTGTTATAATGTTGTAATAATGTAATGGTGTATGGTGTTATAATGTTGTGATAATGTAATGGTGTGTGGTGTTATAATGTTGTGATAATGTAATGGTGTGTGGTGTAATGTTGTGATAATGTAATGTTGTGTGGTGTTATAATGGGATAATGTAATGGTGTATGGTGTTATAATGTTGTAATATTGTAATGGTGTGTGGTGTTATAATGTTGTCATAATGTAATGGTGTATGGTGTTATAATGTTGTGATAATGTAATGGTGTATGGTGTTATAATGTTGTAATATTGTAATGGTGTGTGGTGTTATAATGTTGTGATAATGTAATGGTGTATGGTGTTATACTGATGTGATAATGTAATGGTTTATGGTGTTATAATGTTGTGATAATGTAATGGTGTATGGTGTTATAATGTTGTGATAATGTAATGGTGTATGGTGTTATACTGATGTGATAATGTAATGGTTTATGGTGTTATAATGTTGTGATAATGTAATGATGTGTTGTGTTATAATGTTGTCATAATGTAATGGTGTGTGGTGTTATAATGTTGTAATAATGTAATGGTGTATGGTGTTATAATGTTGTAATAATGTAATGGTGTATGGTGTTATAATGTTGTAATAATGTAATGGTGTATGGTGTTATAATGTTGTAATAATGTAATGATGTATGGTGTTATAATGTTGTGATAATGTAATGGTGTGTGGTGTTATAATGTTGTGATAATGTAATGGTGTGTGGTGTTATAATGTTGTGATAATGTAATGTTGTATGGTGTTATAATGTTGTGATAATGTAATGGTGTGTGGTGTTATAATGTTGTGATAATGTAATGGTGTATGGTGTTATAATGTTGTGATAATGTAATGGTGTATGGTGTTATAATGTTACGTGGTGGTGCGGTGTTACTTGGCCAGGGTGACGGGTGGGGAATTGTTCGAGGATATTGTGGCTCGTGAGTTCTACAGCGAGGCAGATGCATCTCATTGTATCCAGCAGATTCTCGAGTCAGTCAACCATTGTCACCATAACAACGTGGTGCACCGCGATCTCAAGGTGCGTCCGCCATCCTCCACTGTCTCTGTCTCTGTCTGTCCGTCTGTCTGTGTGTCTGTCTGTGTGTGTGTGTGTGTGTGTCTATCTGTTTCTGTGTGTCTGTCTGTGTGTGTGTGTGTGTGTCACTGTTTGTCTGTCTGTCTCTGTGTGTGTGTGTGTGTGTGTGTGTGTGTGTCTGTCTGTCTGTCTGTCTCTGTGTGTGTGTCTGTCTGTTTGTGTGTGCGTGTGTGTGTGTGTCTATCTGTTTGTGTGTGTGTGTGTGTGTGTGTGTGTGTGTGTGTGCGTGTCTATCTGTTTGTGTCTGTCTGTCTCTGTGTGTGTGTCACTGTTTTTCTGTCTGTCTGTGTGTCTGTCTGTATGTCTGTCTGTCTGTGTGTCACTGTTTGTCTGTCTATCTGTCTGTCTGTCACTGTGTGTCTGTGTGTCTGTGTGTCTGTCTCTCTGACTGTCTGTCTGTCTGTCTGTCTCTTTGTGTGTGTGTGTGTATGTCTATCTGTGTGTGTGTGTGTGTGTGTGTGTGTGTGTGTGTGTGTGTGTGTGTGTGTGTGTGTGTGTCTGTCTGTGTTTCAGTGTGTGTGTGTGTGTGTGTCTATCTATCTGTTTCTGTGTGAATATCTGTCTGTCTGTCTTTCAGTGTGTGTGTGTGTGTATGTCTATCTGTTTCTGTGTGTATGTCTATCTATCTGTTTCTGTGTGTCTGTCTGTCTGTCAGTGTGTGTGTATGTGTGTGTGTGTCTGTCACTGTTTGTGTGTGTGTATTTGTGTATTTGTGTGTGTATTTGTGTTGCAGCCGGAGAACTTGTTGTTGGCTAGCAAAGCGAAGGGGGCCGCCGTTAAGCTGGCCGACTTCGGACTAGCCATTGAAGTACAGGGAGAACAGCATCACTGGTTCGGTGAGACTGACACTGTCTCTCTCACTCACTGTCAGTGCTGACCCTCACTGTCAGTGCTGACATTCCAGCAAATACTACAGCCATCTACAGCAGCAGGAGTTCTTAACCTTTTTTCTCTCACTGATTCCCCACTTCTTAATGAGCCATCTCTTCATTTTCCACACAACACAGCACTGATAAATTGAATACATTCAGTTGTTACATCAAAGTATATTTGAATTGATAAAAACACACATAGTTATCCTGTTCTGTCCGACCTTTAGCTTCCCACTTGGCAACTCTTCCATTCCCCACAGCTTGAGAAGAACTGATCTACAGTATACCCCGGATATTGGGGACTTTTTCTCCTCTCTCTCGACAATTCTCTTATATCTGGGCTTCACTGCATTTCTATTGTTAACGCTATGAGATCTGAACTATTTTGCCGATCATTATCACCGCTATCGGTCTATTTCTCTATGTTTTCAATACACGTGACAGTATTCTGCCTGATTCCTCTGTGATATTTAATTTTGAACGGTGTGCAATGTTCCCTGAATGTGCGATATTGTACTGTTGTCTGCATAATGAATTGTTCATCATCAATTGTACTGTTGTCTGCATAATGAATTGTATCATCGGTGTGTGTGTGTGTTTGGGTATTTTGAGCTTGAAATATCTAGATTTGTTCTCACCGAGTTGTCTCCGCAGAAATGAGTCTTAAAGACTGAACATTTGTGTTGTCGTTTGTGGTTGACAATTTTCTTCGCTAATTTATTCCAATAATCAATTTGACCTGTTTGGGAGGCTATATTTTTGCACAGCTGTTTTGATTCTTCGTTTTTGAAGGCCGAAATTATGCTTTCTGTTTGATTTTGAGTGTCGAAATAATTTATGTATGTGTGTGTGTGTGTTCTTGTGTCAGGTTTCGCTGGCACTCCCGGATATCTGTCCCCCGAGGTGCTCAAAAAAGACCCCTATGGCAAGCCGGTGGACATTTGGGCGTGTGGTGAGTGTGTCATGCTGCCGTGACTTCTCGCAGTGTGTTGTGTTATATTTGTGTTATATTTGTATCATATTTGTGTCATATTTGTGTCATATTTGTATCATTTGTGTTATATTTGTATCATATTTGTGTCATAATTGTGTTATAATTTTGTTATATTTGTGTCATATTTGTGTAATATTTATGTTATATTTGTGTCATAATTGTGTTATATTTGTGTCATATTTGTATCATATTTGTATCATATTTGTATCATATTTGTATCATATTTGTGTCATATTTGTGTTATATTTGTATCATATTTGTGTCATATTTGTGTCATATTTGTGTCATAATTGTGTTATATTTGTATCATATTTGTGTCATATTTGTATCATATTTGTGTCATATTTATGTTATATTTGTATCATATTTGTATCATATTTGTATCATATTTGTGTCATATTTGTGTTATATTTGTATCATATTTGTGTTATATTTGTGTCATATTTGTGTCATATTTTGTCATATTTGTGTTATATTTGTATCATATTTGTATCATAGTTGTGTCATAATTGTGTTATATTTGTGTCATATTTGTATCATAATTGTGTCATAATTTTGTCATAATTGTGTCATATTTGTGGCTTTTGTTGCATCATCATTGTGCATTATGTTCTCATCATATCGTCATCATCAACGTATACGTTGTCTTCATCACTACATCTCTCATCCCATTATCGGGTTGGGGGGCTTACATTTTCCTAATTACTGAGAATCTCGTGCCTGGGCCTGTCGGCTGCTCTTGACATACTCATCATCATCGTCATATATTGAGCCGAATATTCTCGTTCTGTTTTGTGACTGTTTTTGTGTGTGTTTGTATGTATATGTGTGTGTTTATGTGTATTTGTGTGTGTGTATTTGTGTATTTGTTTATGTGTATTTGTACAAGAGCAATTTTATTCGATTGATTGCATTATATACGCACCGGCAATTTTTTCCATAACTTGAATGACCAATCAAGTGGCATTCAACACAAGTAAATCATGTAATGATTGCGCATTGGTTATTGCGTGTGTGTCAATGTGTATGTGTGTGCCGGTGTGTGTGTGTGTGTGTGTGTGTCGGTGTGTGTGTGTGTGTATGTTTATATGTCAATGTGTGTGTCGGTGTGTGTGTTTGTGTATGTGTCGGTGTGTGTGTGTGTGTGTATATGTCAATGTGTGTGTCGGTGTGTGTGTTTGTTTATGTATGTGTGTGTGTGTGTCGGTGTGTGTGTGTGTCAATGTGTGTGTATGAGTCAATGTGTGTGTATGTGTCATTGTTTGTGTGTGTGTGTATGTGCCGGTGTGTGTGTATGTGTCAATGTGTGTGTCGGTGTATGTGTGTGTTTGTCGGTGTGTGTGTGTGTGTGTGTGTATGTGTCAATGTGTGTGTGTGTGTGTGTATGTGTCAATGTGTGTGTGTGTGTGTGTGTGTGTGTGTGTGTGTCTATGAGTCAATGTGTGTGTGTGTGTGTGTGTGTCGGTGTGTGTATGTGTCAATGTGTGTGTGTTTGTATATGTGTCAATGTGTGTGTCTATGTGTCAATGTGTGTGTCTATGTGTCAATGTGTGTGTATATGTGTCAATGTTTGTGTGTGTGTATGATGCAATGTGTGTCTATGAGTCAATGTGTGTGTATGGGTCAATGTGTGTGTGTGTGTATGTGGCAGGAGTGATTTTGTACATTCTACTGGTGGGATATCCGCCGTTCTGGGATGAGGACCAGCATCGGCTCTACGCCCAGATCAAGAGCGGAGCCTATGATGTCAGTTTTTCTACCACTTCATTCGCCTCTCTGTGGATTCACCCAACTCAATCATATAATCTGTGCTATTTCAGCATTACAACGGGACCAATCAACTATAATAACAATGGATTTGGCTTCCATGGACGTAGGTTTTGGGAGGTATGGGGGTTTATATACCCCAAGAAATTTGCAAGGGGATGAATATGCCTAGCAGTGTGCCTATATTGGTTGTAATTATTTTTATCTTGTTACGATGTCACTGTCATTTTTGTACGTTGTCTATATTCATTGTAAAGGGCCCACATGAAAAAAAGCGCAGGCTTATGTGGGTCCCTGTCAAAACGATGGTGTAAATTATATGTTGGTGACAAATACATGATATGATGAATATGTAATTATACGCCCCCGATAATTCTGAATTGCCACCAAAATTTAACATATTAATCAAGTAACAATTCATAACAAATATGGGTGTATGTAATTATATGCATTATATACTTTTCATTGAGTTATGTGAGTGTTGTAATTGAATAGACCAAAAATGCTTGAGGATTCCATGTAATTGACCAACTGAGCGAACTTTTCTTAACTTTTTTATTTGCTTTTATTTTCTAAAGTCATTGTCATCATTTTCGATTATAAAGCTGTATGCGGGGATTATATGTCCGTATGTGACTGTATGTATGTATGTGTATGTGTGTGTTGTTTGTCAGTATCCGTCGCCCGAATGGGACACGGTTACTCCGGAAGCCAAGAACCTCATCAACTCGATGTTGTCAGTGAATCCGGACAAACGCATCACGGCACTCGGCGCGCTCAAACACCCGTGGATTTGTGTACGTGTTTTGTTGTATGTTGTGTCAGAATCATTGCAAATTCTAGCCTGGCTAAATCTAGCCAACTTATGTGCGCTAAATATGATAGCAAGTTTTCAACAGGAAAAAATATATAAATCGCTCAGTTTCTAGTAAACGTACGTTCATTATTCTCATAAAAATATTGGGTTTTTTTCTTGCGTTTTTATTGAGTGTCAGTTTGGCGTGTTGAAGCACAGGGTTCAGAGTCCTATAGACTTCCATTAGACAGTTGAACAGTCTTACTATGAGTGCGTAAACTTATTTGTAATTATATTTCGGTGTTTTGTTGCTATGCCTCGTCGCCAAGCATTAACTAATGAAACAGTGGCTGTACAAATGGTTGTGACTATGTGAGTGTGTGTCTGCATTCAATTACAATATCGTGTGTTAATTATCAGTCTACCATGACAACACTCGGAACTGCACACTCAATTTGTGTTGTATGTGTGTGTGTGTGTGTACGTGTGTGTGTGGGTGTCGTCATAATGGCTGTATCGATCCACAGAGTGTGTATGTGTATGTGTGTGTGTGTGTGTGTATAGGTATGTTTGTGTAGGGGTGTGTGTGTGTGTGTGTGTGTAGGTGTGTTTGTGTAGGTGTGTTGGTGTGTGTGTGTGTGTGTGTCCATATATGTGTTAGTGTGTTTTGTTTGTGAAACATGAAAGGCAGGGATTATTCAGTTAAAAAACAAAACCAAAAAACTCGAGTTAAAACAAAAACACACACAGTTGATTTTTATGCAGCCCATATATATATATATTGTTATTATTTATTGTTTCTGTGCTTCAAACCATATTATATTCTCAACCTATCCACACGCTTCAGCTCCTTAACCCCCTTTCATATAGGATGTGTTACGTGTAAAAATTAACTTAATTATCTGTGTATGTGTGTGTGTGTGTTAGTGTGTGTGTGTGTGTGTGTGTGTGGTTTTGTATGTTCATGTATTTATGTGTGTGTGTATGTGTTAATGTGTGTGTGTGTGTGTATATATATTTGTATGTGTTCATTTATGTGTGTATTTGTGTGTGTTCATGTGTTCATGTGTGTGTTCATGTGTGTGTTTGTGTGTTTGTGTGTGTGTGATGACAGCAACGCGAGCGCGTGGCGTCGGTGGTTCACAGACAACAGACTGTCGACTGTCTCAAGAAATTCAACGCTCGTCGCAAACTCAAGGTGCCCTGAGCCAACTAGCTCGTGTACTATGACTGCCTCATCTTGCATCATTGCAACAAACACACACACACACTGTCCCGCTACCACGTTCATGGCGTGTGTTTGTGTGTTTTTTATGTAGCTTTTCTACGTCCATTGTCCAATCAGAAATACATAATAGCATATAGAGTACAAAAACGCTATGCTATAGCCCGTGTATGTGTGTTTGTGTGTGTGTTCACAGGGTGCCATACTCACTACTATGCTGGCTACACGCAACTTTTCTAGTGAGTCGCCTTACACACTCACACACACACACACACACACATGAACACACAAAGTGTCATAATCGTACACACACACACACACAATACACTCTTTCACATGTTATTGGAAACAAGTCACAAAAGGGAAGTAGGACTTTTGTGTGCGCTTTCTTTACGCAAAGTTTGTATGTGTGTGTGTGTGTCGTGTGTGTGTGTGTGTCGTGTGTGTGTGTGTATGTGTGTGTGTGTGTGCTCGCAGGTCGTAGTATTGTGACGAAAAAGAGTGACGGTTCTCACGTGAAAGAGTCAACAGAGAGCAACACTACTGCCGAGGATGACGAGTGTAAAGGTCGGCTCCAAGCTCACTTGCACACACATACACACATACACATTACATTACATTTACATTGACACATTTATGAGACACACACACATACACACATTACATTACATTTACATTGACACATTTATGAGACACACACACACACATTACATTACATTTACATTGACACATTTATGAGACACACACACACATTACATTAAGACGTTTATATCGCGCTTTTCACTCGAGACTCTCACAAGCGCTCACACATATGCACACACTCAAACACAAGTCATACACACACACAAACACAAGTCATATACACACACACTCAAACCGACACACACACACACCTCAACAGCGCAGAGTATTGTTATGTTGTGAGTGCTCAACATATAATGTGTTCTGTTCTCGAATGCCGTCAGCACACACATACACACAATGACGTGTGTGTGTATGTATGTGTGTGAGTGTGTGTGTGTGTGTGTGTGTTTGTGTTTGGAGATAGGCATGGTTGTGTCGGCTTTCATTTTGGTGCTGCTTTGATCGTCTTTGACAACGTTAATTACACAACTCTCCATCGCACACATACATACACACACACACACATACACACACACACACACACACAAACACACACATACACACACACATACACTTTGTGTGGGGTGCATGATCTCGAAGTTTTCAATTAATCAGTGAACTCATTGGATCCACCATACTTGTAAATTGTGCATGTAAATTGTAAATTTTCATACATTGGATGTTTTGCCACACACACACATACACATAGACAAACACACACATTACAGATCAAAAACTAAGACTAATAATAAGGTTATAACGGTTTGTTCAAGACTCCTGCACGAACTGATATTCTGTAATATAATAAAGTTCTACAATTATGTAATTGTGCACATTTGTGTGTGATACATGTGATGCATACACATACATATATGTCTGTCTGTCTGTGTGTGTGTGTGTGTGGTGAGGGTGTAGTGTGTGAGATGTAGTGGTGTAGTGGTGGTGGTGTAGACAGTGCTGAAATGCTACACGGACCACTTGTACGATGCTAGCGCCATCTAGGTCGAAAAAGACCGCTCTACTTGTTCTCTCTTGTTATGCCTCTTTTTGACGTCACTCTGGTGCAGTGAATGTGTGTGTGTGTGGTTTGCGTGTTGAAAAACTGCAGTGTTTTCTCACCAGATGGCGTTGTATGTCGGTGAGATTTCACTGTATCACACGGTATTTGTGTACAGTGTAGCCCCGATATAGAAGAGAGTTTTCGGCAGTGGAGAATCTTATATTCGGGTCCCTTATATCTTTGGTAATATCTATGGTCTCCAACTTTGGTAATTGTGCAATCGAGATGGTAAAATTCATAAGACAATGATAGGTTTTAATCAATTGAATGAACTGAATACGTTAAATATTTGTATGTGGGGGGGTTCGGAAACACATTGACACGTTTTTTGCTATTTTTTCCTGTTTGAATGAACGAGCGACTGATTATCAATTACTTCCATCGTTGAATTAACTAGTTTAATTTGGCTTTAACAAGCGGGAATTGTTCTGGCATCGTGGTGTTTTTGGTGTAGTTTCTGGTGAGTATATACAGAGGGGCAGCTCTTTCTAAACTGGCATGCGAGTTTTTTCTCAAATCGGTCACGGCTGATCGAGTTTCGTGACTAAACATAGTGTGAGTGATGAACACTGAAATAATATTGTATCATGAATAAGGATAACTTCAAATGGGGTTTTGAAACGACGAATTTTAGATGTTGTTGTGACTCATTCAATATGTCATTTTTATTAGTTTTTGTGGTTGTTTTTTTGTTATTTCTATGCTGCGAATTTAAGCTTGATCTCATTGGCTTGGTCTGATGCGTGATGGCATGCTAGAAGTGGTGGCTGTGTGCACTACTCGCTGACTATTGGAAGCTGCTTGTCACTCGGTGCACGCTAAATCTAACACACACAAACATACACACAAACACACACACACACACACACACACAAACACACAAACACACACACACACATACACACACAAACACACACTCACACAAACACATACACACAAACACACACACTCACACAAACACACAAACACACACACACACACACACACAAACACACACAAGCACACACAAACACACACACACACAAACACACACACACACACACACACAAACAAACACACACACACACACACAAACACACACAAACACACACAAACACACACACACACATACACACAGACACACACTCACACAAACACAAACACACACACACACACACACACAAACACACACACACACACACACAAACACACATACACAAACACAAACACACACATAATTGCATACAGTGGCGGCACCCCCCCAGTGGGGGGACTGAAGGGGGCTAAGTAAAAAAGATGCGGGGGCTTGGCGAAGCATGATCAACTACACTCGATATGTTTATGGTGATGATTTTTTTGGGGGGGGGTTCAGCCCCTTCAAGCCCCCCCCCCCCCCTCTTGCTGGCTCCGTCACTGCTTACATACTCATAGACACACCAGGGTTCACACACTCGCCAGCTACTGCATTCCGCTTATGCTCGGTCTCATAACGCTCACACTGCCTGGGTATGTATATCTGTGTGTGTGTGTGTGTGTGTGTGTGTGTGTGTGTGTGTGTGTGTGTGTGTGTGTGTGTGTGTGTGTGTGTTGGCGGTTGTGCACGTGCTTGTGATCGTGGTGATCTTGGTGATCAGACGATCGCAAGGTGGATCGCTCCACTACTGTGATCGCTCGTGAGCCAGAAGGTAGGTGCATACGATTTTTTTATTGCAGTTTTTTTGTGTGTGCTGGTGTTTGTGTGTTGATTTGGTGCTATTGTTTTCTTGTTTTGTCTGTGCCGACTTTCTTACAACTAAATCGGTGATAATTGACACTTCAATTTTCAATTTTTGAAATTTTAATTAAATTTTCTTAATTGAAAATTCAATTTTTTCCGCTGCAAGCATTAAATTGTCATTGTTTCTATATACAATTACTTGAATTGCTCGAATGTGTGTTAAATTATATTATTTATAAATATATATTTTATTCTGAATCGTTCTTTGTATTACGTGCTTATGTAAACTGATGTATCTAAATATTGTAATCACTTCCTTCTATTCAACTCAAGTTTTCCTCATCTCCATCCTATCTCTCAGTTTCCTCACTGTTTCAAAACCTTATCAGTTTCCTTCTGACGTTGAATGCATGTTACACGCGCCGCGTAATGTCGATTTTGCATGTGTAAAAATGTTTGACTTTATCGCCAGTGCCTTTTGATCGCGCGCACGTGAATGCATGCTTAATTGTTGAAGTTCGTGGTTGGTTTTCGTTGTCTCTGATTTCGTGTATATACTTGTGGTTTCATAGATTTGTAACGCCTAAATTAACTCCATCATTTAATCTCAGTTGTCGTATCAGAGCTGTGCATATCAGCGTATGTTTTTACTGTCTCAGTTAGCGATACACATCTTCCGGCCAAGGATATATAGGTGGTATTTTTATTTCACTGTGCAAACTCTCCACTTCGTGCTCAATTCGGGCAAGTTAATTCGGTGAGATCAACTGGTTATTGGGGCGTACACTTGCATGATGTACCTGGTACATTGTGTCTGATGATATGTACCTTAGAAGAAGTGTACTGTACTTTGCTACCACGTATACTATAACGTGGGCTTTTTCTGTTTAAGTGGCAGCTGCTACACGGGAAGAAGCCGAAGCTTATGAACACACAGGTGTGCCCCGTGCAGCTCGCTACCACCGCAGAACCGACCCTCTCCACGCTATTGCGCCACAAGGACGGAAGACGTATTAGAGAGGGCCATCTCCCCAGAATGCATACACAACACATGACTTATATCTGGTACCATTTACTGCTGGGTGAACAGGGGCTGTTGGATTATAGAATTCACCCAAAGAAATTCTCCTCTGCCGGGTTTCGAACCACGGTCCTCCCGCTTGTGAAGCTTGTGTGCTACCACTACACCACCGAGTCCAACGCTTGCATGTACTAATATAATGTGAATACTGTACGTTGATGCTGGTTAACTTTTCGTTTGACGAGCTCTGCACTGCACTGGACCCGAATATCTAACCTGAATTGGTTTCCATCAATGGGGTAAACTTCAAACCTCAAAGTCTTCAAACCTTTCTCTCTTTCAATAGGTTTGTCTTTGGTACAGTGTTATTGTGCGGTATTTCAACGAGGTACAAGTACACAAAAAGCACGTTTTACACTGACATTTCTTAATCAAAATGCCGTCAAGAACACATCGAAACTTGCAAGCGCATGTCTTTATGGAGACCATCACTGATTTTTCATTTGCTGTATGTCTGTGTGTCTGCTGTTGCATGTAAGCTTTAACTATGCAATCGAGTCTTCCTCGTTGGAACGTTTCTGTTGGTCCTGTCCGTCGCATGTGTGCTCTGTTGGCTTCAATTAATCGGCTCAATTCTCTCGCGATAACCGTAACCGTTCCGTATCTGTTCTGCCAGATCAGACGGTATGCTTTTGTAGATTCGATACCCTTACCTCCACCTTTTAGCTGCTGTGTGATTTTGTGATTCTTTCTAGTGTGTCCAGTGGTGAATGTGTTCGAGAGGTTGATGTCTTGGGAGTATTTCTGTTAGGTGGGTGTATGGGGGAAAAGACATAAAATTCGATGCATGGTCCATCATTCCACTAACTTGAAAGTCGTCCATTTTCTGTCGGATACGTCTACCAGAGTTGAATTTCTTCCGATGTTGATTTTCATCGGAGACTAATTGGGGACGTAAGTTCTGAGCCTTGCCTCGGGCACCAAATGTTCAACCTGCTCCTCTCTATAATAAAAATCATATCATAAAATTCTCGGAGGATCCTGATTTTAACCTGCACGGATTTTCAGTTCACACATTGGACGTGCTTGTCAGTTGATAATTGCTCTTCCTTTCGCTTCCTCGGTGGCCCTGCTGTAGGGGATACAAATACTGCCGCAGTACCGCTGCGTGTCGTGTAAAAGGCGACTAAAAGCGGACCCTCTGCTTCTTCCCTCCCTGTACTGCCATGTCTAAGGGGGCAGTGATAATCCAACAGCGCTGGCACCCCCTTGGATTAATGCAGCTGTCTTCTTTACTATACCTCTACCCGAACTATAAAAAAGCTTCCTCGGTATTTCCAGTGCATGCACAATGATTTCTACTCAGATTCCGGTTTTTCCTCAATCAGTGTCCTCTTGAGACTTTGCGCGTGCTATGAGGTACACGCGCTCAAGTGTGCTTGTGTGTGTGTGTGTGTGTGTGTGTGTGTGTGTGTGTGTGTGTGTGTGTGGACAGTGAACGGTCCCGTTGGCAGGGTGTGCGTTAACCTGATGTCGTCAGGTGTTAACAACAACCCTACCTCTGCTGGCATAGCCAGTGAGTTTTGACTTCCTTCTCACACACAAAAACACACACACACACACAAACACACGTATACAGTGGTGTCGTATATCTAGGATCATCAGCATTATATGTAGATCGGAGTTTTATTACCTAGTTTGTTCATGTGCTAGGTGTTCTGGCAATATTTTTAAATTTGAAACTAATAGCGGATATGTGGTAAAATTTGTCACGTGTTTTGTGATTTGTGTTTCACTTGTTATAGTCTATAGTTGACACGGTGTCAGTCTGTGGCATATTGCTTGAAAGGACTTTTTCTAGGACCCTTTGGTACGCGGCGACTGTATGAGACTTGCTAGTGATACTCTCTCTCACAAGAGGGTCGGACTTATCATGATTCACATGATATACTATGAATCATAGAGCATTTACCATGACAATGATGTCGTATCGTAAACAGTCACCAGTTTGTGTACACGCGCGTAATGTATGTTGCATACTGCACCATGGTGCGAACGGTCGCGTGAGCATGCAAACGGACCGGCAAGTAATGACGCACGTGACGGATGTATATCGCGTGGTGTGCATGTCTGTGTGTGTGTGTGTACGACCTTCAGTTGCAGGCATGCTGTGGATCACAAAGGCGGTGTTTTGTGTTTGTGTGAGTGTTGTGTTAATATGTATCGTATTGCTCAGTACAATAATAGCGAATAGTGTTCGTTGTGTTTTAGCTCACACTTGCTGTCTCCTGGCGTGTGTGTGTTACTCGCGGCCACGGAGTCTGCTTTTCACGAGAGAGAGAGATGAATTGTCACAGTGCTTGGCAATGCCGTGTTAACAACACAGCAACAACGCACAATAACATGTCAGTGTGTTGTGCGCGTCACTTACAACATGTGATATGCTCGGGCTGTTGTCATGACAACTGTCGATTGAGTGGTGGCAACGGTTGCCATGGTAACCAGCTAATCGCAAATCACCAGCCGTCGCTTGCATCCTGTTCGATCTCGACAGCGCCTCTCAAGAGACCCTTGACCATCGCTCGCAGTGCAGCACTGATCAACAATGATGATCAAGTTATGTGTGGTGCTTATCGGTCGTGTTGTGTTGGAGGGGATGGCTTGATGTCATGTCATGCCGACCCTCCTTCAAAGCGCGCTTGTCGTCAGTGTACGGTGTGTGAGGACTCGGCCTTGAGTCGCCGACCTCATCGTGCTGAACCGGTTCAAGTGTGCTCGAGCTGTAAATGCCGCAGTCAAGAGGTAGCTACATCTCTTGCCATTCCTCCGTCCACTCTTCAACACACGCCACCGTCTTCACTCGGGAATATATCGCGGCTGCTGCAAACACAGACAAGCAAGACGATCTTGAGTGATGGTGAGTCCTTAGCTCGTTCCGTTCCAGGATATTACGCCTACGTTTCAGTCCCGGCTCCCTTTCTTTTTCTTGTTAGGTAAAGTGAGGTTTGGTTAGTTTGTTAGGGAAGGTACTGAATCGTAGGCGTAATGGTTCGTATACGTAATATCCGTCAAGAAATCGACCCGAAATAGTAATGATCTCTGAAATGTACTGTTGGATTTTTTTATTCAATCTCCCAACGACTGCAACAGGAGCCAACCTCCCAGGTGGATTATCGCTCGAGCTTTGGAGAGCGTCCGTGTGGCGTGCATGGTGTAGCGGCTGTTTCGGATTGTGTAGCGGTGGAGCTCATGTTGCCAACGTATATTTTGGTGTGATGAACAGTGTTGTCAGATCTTTTCCGAAACATTAGCAGCTTTCTCTCGAATATCGAAATCCTGTTTTCCACAAAGTGTTTTCCGCTTTCATTGAAAATATAACTAGAATGTTAGCATTTCCCGGGATAGCATGGCAACGCTTTTCAGACGTTGTTGAAAACTATTTTTAACGTTTAGGTAGAGATTTACAAACACCATTAATGTGGGCACCTGTGATATAAAGGCACGTGTAATTCACGCCTCATTTAGTGTAGTTTTATTGACTGCTGGTGTCCGATTTAGCCTTTATTCTTGATTTGTTATATGTTATACGGTTTTCAATAGAGTCCATCTAGGGTCATAAGTAAGCGGCTAGGGTCATAAGTAAGCGACTAGGGTTATAAGTAAGCGACTAGGGTTATAAGTAAGCGACTAGGGTTATTAGTAAGAGGCTAGGGTTATAAGTAAGCGACTAGGGTTATAAGTAAGCGGCTAGGGTTATAAGTAAGCGGCTAGGGTTATAAGTAAGAGGCTAGGGTTTTAAGTAAGAGGCTAGGGTTATTAGTAAGAGGCTAGGGTTATAAGTAAGAGGCTAGGGTTATAAGTAAGCGACTAGGGTTATAAGTAAGCGGCTAGGGTTATAAGTAAGAGGCTAGGGTTATAAGTAAGTGGCTAGGGTTATAACTTTTTTATAATCATTTTCTGTAGACCAGGTTTTGTCGATTTTTATCGCTTTGACATGCTTCATATGTCGTGTAATTGCCATTAATTTTTACCACCGTTCTTCAACACAGATGTTCTTTCGCAACGTCGAACGCAGTACTTTATGCAATATTTTGCAATATATATTTCTGCAATGCAGTATTTTCCCACCACATTGAGGTGTTGATTTAGTGTTGCACAATTGCATCACTTTTTCGAACAACTGTGTTTATGTAGTTAGCACAAGTGATGAAGAGTTTTCATCAGTTTTCTTAGTGTCATGGTCAACTCTCTACATGAATGCTGCGTTCTGAATGTGAGCTGATGCTGTGAATTCGTGCTGGGCTAACTCGTGTTGTAAACACATCCACTCGATAAAGTGATAGAGAGAGAGAGAGAGAGAGATCTACGTGTCTATACAAGTCACAAGCAAACGTTCTTAGCCGAAATGTGTTCGTATGTATTTGTGTGTGTGTGTGTGTATGTGACGGCGAGCTTGTGAGAAGAGACAGAGAATAAGGGACCCAGTATGTATGAGTGTGTAAAACCAGTCGGTTGTTCCCGACTGCACTGCTTCATCTGTGTGTGTGTGTCTGTGTGTGTGTGTGTGTGTGTGAGTGTGTGTGTGAGTGTGCAGTTAGCTCGCTTTGCCGGTAGTTACTTGCTGGCTGCTATAGCTGCTATCTTTGGTGGCCGGTTTGATACGTGATGTGGCGCGTGTGAGTGGTGTATGGTGGGGGTGTCTTTGAAGCGTGGTGGTGGAGGTGGTGGGGGCAAGGTGGGTGACGCACTACGCTCGTGCGCTCAACAACAGTGTCAACTGACCATGCAACTTGCACGTCTGGCCATCCAGCAACTTCACGCTCCGCCGCCGCCACCTCCGGTCTCCTCAACTTCGGCCGCCTGTCTTGCAGGGGCTGCCTCCTCTTCTTCCAAGCCGCCCTTTGCTCCAGGTGTGTCTGTGTGTGTGTGTGTGTGTGTGTGTGTGTGTGTTGGAGAGAATCCACTAGTGACTGGAGTATGGACAAGCTGACATTGTTGCAGTGTGTTTTACATTGGCTCGGTGAAAAATCATGTTCTTCCCATTAACCGGCGTCTAATTCGATCTTCGTGTTCATGTGGTTACCAACGTTTCCTTCTCAATTCTCGATGCTTTTGATATCGGAATTTAATTATCTCAATTTTGTCGGGAAATATCCTTTTTTGTTAAGTTTTCTAACCAGTAGTATTTCTGAAGTTTTGACTCACGACGTTTTCATGGACTTGTGCGTCCCATCTTCCCGACATTTCATTCCATCATTCCTGTCTCCTGCGAGCTTATGTATTCGCTGTGATCACCAATGTGCTGCGCCAGTGGTTCTCAAACTTTCTCTGGTGGTCGAGTTCTCCACGGTTTCATACAGTCACCACCACGTGTTAGCCAGCTACGAAAACGCTGGATTTGATGAGGTTTTTAATCAGATATTGATTGATGGTTTGAAATTCTGGTGAAATTCCAGTCCTATATGTATATAACAGCAACAAATCCGGCATTTCGTGCGATTATTGTAGCTAGTATATATGCTCCAGATTCTGAGTGTTCATCATTATAAGATGCCGGTTTCGTGGGGGTGTGGCTTAGACACTCATTAGTGGACACAACTTGTGAATAACGCGCTGAATTGGCGCATGGTGTTTGCTATTGCCGTGTCATTCTGCGGCGTCAGACTCCGCATTTCCACATTGTCGATAACATTTAGTCTGTATATATTATAACATAGTCTGTATATTTTATAACATAGTCTGTATATATTATAACATAGTCTGTATATATTATAACATAGTCTGTATATATTATAACATAGTCTGTATATATTATAACATAGTCTGTATATATTATAACATAGTCTGTATATATTATAACATAGTCTGTATATATTATAACATAGTCTGTATATATTATAACATAGTCTGTATATATTATAACATATAGTCTGTATATATTATAACATAGTCTGTATATATTATAACATATAGTCTGTATATATTATAACATAGTCTGTATATATTATAACATAGTCTGTATATATTATAACATAGTCTATATATTATAACATAGTCTATATATTATAACATAGTCTGTATATATTATAACATAGTCTGTATATATTATAACATATAGTCTGTATATATTATAACATAGTCTGTATATATTATAACATATAGTCTGTATATATTATAACATAGTCTGTATATATTATAACATAGTCTGTATATATTATAACATAGTCTGTATATAGCTGGCATTCTTGCCTGCGCTTTCTGTGTATCATGATGAGTGTTTTTCTTATCAATGCCTCCGTGTGTTTGTGTGTGTGTGTGTGTTTGTTCATGGGAAACAGACAAATGTGTGTGTGTGTGTGTTGCCTCGGGAAATGATATATACAGTTATCGGCACAGCAACCTGTCACGCATGATTAGACAGTCCCCAGTGAACACATGTCACTATTATCTACCAATGATATGTGATATATCATTGTTATTAATTACAGGCAAATCCAGTAGCATGGGGGAAGAGTGCAAGCTCTTTTACCACCCTGCGGTAACCCCATGTGTACCGGAAGCTAACCAAAAGATGTATGGAGACGTAAAACGTAAATAATTCTAGAGAGAAAGATAGTTGGAAAATGAAATAATAAATAAACAATTCATCAAATAACACTGCATAATGCCACTCCGCCCATACTCCTCAATAAATGACAACAACCAACAATAAATATATATGTGATTCAATAAATAACGACAACCATAAATAAATATGAATAAATGATCGATAATGGTTATATGCCAGTACTGTGTCATAGCGCGCTTGCTGTGTGTGTGTGTGTGTGTATGTGTGTGTGTGTCAGTATGTGTGAAGATCATTGCACTGAATATAGTTATTCGGTGTGTCTCGCCTCCCGTTCGTTGCAAACATACTTTTCGACGTCAAAATAGAATGGGGACACCACACAAGACTAGAAATGTAGCACAGATGGGTTGAACAATGTGGTTTGCCTTTCCTGGCTGGTTTTGCCATGTGTGTGTGTGTGTGTGTGTGGGTGAGGTTGCGTTTTGGAGCCATATATCTGCAACACTTGGCCAGATCATAGTTCAAGTGGGTGAACAAGTACAGAAAGCTATTATTAGAACCACTCTCAAATAGTGTCAGTATGTATGTGTGTGTGTGTGTGTGTCTGTGTGTGTGTGTGTGTGTTAACCCAAATAGCCGACGATGAATGATGAATGGTTGTGTTGAGAACGTGCTTGCAATTGCACTTGCGGTTGGTGTGATCATCATTATGGTGAAACGTGCCTACGAGGTCGCTACATTAGCATGTTGAAATTCCACTACATCATGATGCTGACTTCATACATATTTGCAATTACTTTCCGTCTCACATCTGGAATTTGTACTATATATCTATATATCGTTTATCGATGGAAATGTGCTCCTTGTGCGGCAATATATGCTTGATATGTTCAAGAGTAGGTTGAAGCAGTTTGAGACTACTCTGCAGGGTCCGTGTTAGTTGGAAGTTGTGGTGAACATTGCCACGAATGTCTCCAAGTCATCGCCAATTCTTCTTTTGTTTACGCACGTTCTTCTGAACATGAGCTATTTTTAGAACTACCTGTGATAAGATTGCGGTGTAAACCGTTTTGCAGGGGAGAAATTCAAAGTGGAATTTTTGACTGATTTGATTCTTGTAAATTGCTCGATTTTGATTATGTTGCCGCGTTTTTTTAATTATATAATTTTCTTTTTTATTCCACATTGTTTCAATTAATTAAGCAGAAATGTACAGTTCAGGGTGTCAGCGTGTAACCGCGAAGCAATTAAAAATGAACTTACGAATGTATCTAAAAGATTGGGTATTTTATTACAGGCTATTTGCTTCTTAACTCATTCAGCGTTTTGTACGGTGTTAATGTCTTTCCGAGCACAAACGCTGATATTTCAATTTGTAACTTGCTTTTTCAAATGGTCTATTGCCACCTACATACAACTGACTATACTGGATTATAACTGGACAAACGAGCCATATACAACATCGTGTCTCATTTGAAATACACCATTACACCAGCTCTCGACTGCGATATATGTCATGTTGCAAACTGGCTCGTCTTGATGTGTGTGTGTGTGTGTGTATGTGTGTGTGTGTGTGTGTGGGTGTGTGTGTGCCGGGTACAACATTGTCCGTATTATCACTGCCATATTGTCCGTATTATCACTGCCATATTGTCGTGTTGCAGCCTGCAATATTGTTGCACACAGATAGTGTTGTGTATGTCAGTACGTCTTCATTTTCTGTGCATATATACACACGGACACATATTTACGTTCATGTATGCGCATATCTTCACTGCACAATCACCTATTCTGTCCACCTATTTCTCTCTCTCTCTCTCTCTCTCTCTCTCTCGTATCATTCCACTTGGTTTTCGTGCATCATCGTGCTTATTTTCCGGTCATATTTTCACACTGTCACACTGTCCCTCGGGTCTACGCTGTTTTCTTGCTGTTTGGCTGTTGGCTGTTAGTTGAGTGGTTGATGTGTGTCAGTAAGTGTTGTGTTGTTGTGTGCGTGCATGCATGGAGGTCTGGATGATGGGGATGTTTACGAGATGATGTTGTTCTCCGACTCGCAATCCCGTCAACAGGACGACCAAGTGCACTTGGATATTCATCGAGTTGTTGACTAATCGTCTCTCTCTCTCTCTGTCACACACACACACACACACACACACACACACACACACACACACACACACACACACACACACACACACACACACACACACACACACACACACACACACACACACACACACACACACACACACACACACACACACACACATACACACACACACACACACACGCACACACACACACACACACACAAACCTCCACATGTTTGATAGATTTATTTTGCCATGTAAGTTTCATTAATTGTATATTATTGTTTCCTGTTTTTCTTTTGTTACCTTTTTGGCAAATATATTCTAATCCAACAAACACACACACATTGGCACAGGTGTTGTTTCTGTTTTTAGCGCTGTGTTCTCCCCGACTCACCAGTGTGGTGTTTGTGTGAGTCCAGTAGAAATGTTGTGTTCAAGTGTCGGTTTGCTTGTTCAAGTTAGTGTCACGTTTACTTGGTCACTATTACAATGCTATATTGCAGTATTGCTGCGTGTGATTGTGTGTTTGTCTGGAAGTATCTTGCTTGCGGTTAATACACGCTTATGTTGCATAATGTTGAACATATTGCACAGCTTGCGCTAACTAGCGTGCAACAATCTCCATATCTCACAATCATTGGTATAATTTAGTAAATGTATCGTTTTTGTTCATGTTTGAGCGATATTTGAAACACATGGACCTGTTATGGATACACACACACACACACACACTCACAAAATGAGTATACCCGTTGTTGCCGTAATAAACGCGATGAACTCAAACTTGAATTTGAAGGGGATTTTTCAGTGGCTGGGTGGTTTATACACGAGTGTGTTGAGTGCTGCGTCTATTAATTATGACTTCCAAATAACACTCGTCCGTTACATTACACGTGTATGTGTGTGTGTTGATTGTATGTGTGTATGTGTGTGTGTGTTGATTGCATATGTGTGTGTGTGTATGTGTGTGTGTGTTGATTGTATGTGTGTGTATGTGTGTGTGTGTGTTGATTGCATATGTGTGTGTGTGTATGTGTGTGTGTTGATTGTATGTGTGTGTGTGTGTGTGTGCTGATTGTATGTGTGTGTGTGTTGATTGTATGTGTGTGTGTGTGTGTTGATTGTATGTGTGTGTGTTGATTGTATGTGTGTGTATGTTGATTGTATGTGTGTGTTTGTTGATTGTATGTGTGTGTTTGTCATTATGTGTGTGTGTGTGTGTGTGCAAGCCATTTTGCAACGGTGAATTTCAGTTGGGCTCTATTTTTTCATTTGCGACTAATTTCTGGCAGAGACAATTTGTACTGCTTATGCGAGTCATTAATAAGATCCAAGCTCACTTGTGTGTGTGTGTGTGTGTGTGTGTGTGTGTGTGTGTGTGTGTGTGTGTGTGTGTGTCGTTGACAGTTCGCAAGCAAGATATTATCAAGTTGACAGAACAGTTGGTAGAGGCGATCACATCGGGCGATTTCGACACTTATACGTGAGTCTGGCTTCTCTTCTGTCTTTCAGTCACTAATGCACACACATACACATACACACACACACACACACACACATAAACATACAAATACACATACAGAGACACACCCACATACACATACATATACAGAGACATGCACGCAAACACACACATACGCACCCACACATACACACACGAAGACATACATACAGATACACACACACATACAGACACACACACAGACATACATACACACACACATA
>OU696588.1:620000-645000 GCA_916048095.2 Sacculina carcini | reverse complement strand
TATTAGGTCGGTGTCTGGTGGAATACACGCTAACATGAAATACTAGTATACTCCAGTAATTTTAGTTAAGTATTAGATGTTAAGGGTCCTTTTGTTTACGTACTCCATCTAGATTTTGCTGGGGAATTCGTAATTTAAACTTGCGTTTCACTTGATCGTCTGTGAAAGTTTGGACCGAGTCGACACAAATCTTAGTCAACACTGGCTTAAATGAGAGCCAACGCATGAAACCACGACGCATGTGTGCACTCGATCTTTGATCTTGATCTTGAATGGGTTCAACTTGATCGGGCATGGTTTGAAAAACAGCATCACTCGCCGGAGGATATCCAGCCACATCCGAGCGAGGACGGATGGATGGCTCACATGGGCCACCAAATGATGAAGTGGACGAAAATGAGAATGCCCATGAAGGACTTCGCCCCATCTAGAGAGTCTGTCAACAAGTTTGTGGAATCAGACATAGAATCGGCTCCCTATAAAGTCGTCAAAAGCACCGAGGTGAGATTGGATTTTCGAGGAAACAAAAATGATGATAACGTTATATTGGCTATTCACAGAAGTATAATTAAACACGAATATTTTCATCGTACGAAGGGCGATCAAAAAGTGTTGGCACTTGGCTCTACAGAGAACATAATACTGCACGGGGGTGTAAAGTATAATCACAGTTAGTATTTTTTACAGTTCAAGAGTTCACAGATTGTTTTTCCAAGTGGATTTCCTGTTTGCAAAAGTGCGTAAATAACGGAGGAGAATATGTAGAAGGGCTGTAAAATAAATAAATGTTTATCCTTTTTCATATGGTTTTTATTACACTGTTGCCAAAACTTTTTAATTCCCCTCGTATAATCAAACGCCGTGGTTTCTGCGTAATGTGTGTTTAAGCTCTCTTTAACGATACCAAGAACAGGATACTAAAACATCAAATACCAATTCAGTTGTCATTAGTTTGCGAAATTATATTGCTGTGTGCGTATATTTAATCCCGCGAACTGGAATTACGCAGAATTACGAAATCAGGGCGTATCCTGCCAAAAAGTGGGTTTGCTCCACGACCGAAATTGACGGCAAACTTCCGACGAGAAAAGAACGAGGAAAGACCTTCATGCGGCTCTTTTCCTACATATCCGGAGCTAACAAAGCAGGTGGAAAGCCCGTTCTCATTTTAACCCATTATTCACCAAAATATCCATATTTGTAAAGCATATAGTACTTGCTTTGAATCAACCTAACCAAATAGAAATGTCGTCCGATCTTCTTCAGTGTTCTACAGCAGAAAATCCACTTATTGTGGTTGCATATTGTGCTCGTGTACGGCTATTTTCTAGTACATTAGCATATGCTTACAGCTTGCTTAACTATTCTTAATTGTGCATATAATTGATTATTGCTTATGCTCACAGCTGGCAATATTCATAAGATAATCTAGTCACACTCACATCAATGCACAAGATTTCATTTTTGTGTGATGAAGATTGTTTGAGATAATCGAAACACCATAGCCCAAAGTGAGCTGGACATTCTGACGGGTTTCAACAGGTGTAGAGATAAAAATGACAACTCCAGTGACAATGGCTTCTTTCCCTTCATCTTCCGGTAACGGCGGAAAGTACAAAATGTGCTTCTTCATCCCGGAAAAGCACCAACAAGACGCTCCGGGATCTTTCGATCCTTCGATCTCGATGGAGGATCGTCCTCCTATGATGGCCATTTCGACGTGAGTCAGGCTACATCACACACAAACATGTTGCAGTACACTGCTACCTCACTCTATCGATCGCATGTGTCCCGCGCGTGTGCGGTTGGTGATGAAGATGATGTGATCGTTTTCAGACAAGAGGGAGGATATCCGGACAATGAGGATTGGCAGAGAATGGCCGACAAGCTGAAATCTGACGCAATGCGCGACGGCTTGAAAGATTACGATTTCTCCAGATATTTCACGTGAGTGTGACGTAGATGATGCATATATTGAGCGGTCTCAAATCAGCATGAACCAGAATGACAGTGATCACCTAGATCAGTGGTTCCCAACCTTTTTCAGCTTGTTACCCAATTTAGCATCCCATATTAAGTATGTTACCCCTTTGTTACTGTACATGTTACTGTAAGCATTCACACACACACGCACGCGTGCACACACAACTATATATAACACGCCATATGAGCAATACAATATCCATACAATGCAAACAATAAACATAATATGCTAAGTTAACATTAATCCCAATAAAAGGTACCGCAATGTTTTCTTGAATTTCAGAATTCTTAACATTTTCCTGTCACCCCTACATTACCCCCGAACAATCGCTAAATTACCCCCAGGGGGTAATTTACCCCCATGTTGGGAACCACTGACCTAGATGGAAAATGTATGAGGTTCTGACGCGTGTTTTTGTGCTGCAGTGCTGGTTACGACTCCCCGATGAAATTCTGGAACCGTCGCAATGAGGTGTGGTACGTGAAGGCCGACCAAGACAGAACGCAGGAAATGAACGACTTCCTATGACCAAGATACACCCCTAAATAAGGATTCCCATGATCATGACTGAGTAAAAACTGGAGGTGGATGTATTCACATTGCTACACTTATTGTTTACGAACTGATTTCGAGTGGAAAAAGTTATAACACCTGTATAATATATATATATTCTACGTTTTCATAACACTAGATTGCTAGCTTTATAACTACACGAACTTATTTCGTGAAAGGAGTTCTATAACAACTTCACCGAATACACATCGAGCGAATATTAAAGTGTTGAATACAAATAATCCCGCATTTTGACTGTTGATCGTAAATTCACTTGTTTCCGAAACACATCACCTAACTGCAGAGTTTAAACTGAATAAACTGGCAGTTTCCTTGAAGAGTAATTTCATACTAGGTTCATTAATAAACACTAGTTGTGATAATGCGCTTTGCGTGAGTATATTTCACATTAGACTCACATTAGTCTCGAATAAACAAATTAATAATTTAAACAGATATATTAAACCACAAGATGACCTGTTGATAAAAATATTGCGACTAATTTTTTATACCCACGGAGCAAATACGAAAGACATAACCATAATGAACGAAATCAATATATACCCGAAATTCTAGGATACCCCACGTGAATATATGACGAAGCATCTTCAATACACACAACAATTACAACAGTCATAAACATACGCACACATACAAACAACAACCATATGCACGCGTATTAAACAGACCCACGTAATAAACCGAACGCTTGCTTAAATAGCTCAATATACCCTTCGATAATCGATTCCCTCTTTAAAATATACCCGACTAGATATGATATCTATTATGCGATGGTAGACTAGTTCAGTACTGAGCGCATCATTCAGCAATAGACAACATTTAGATTGACAGAAATACAATTAGCGACATATAAACATATTAGCCGATTTAGCCTCAACTGAGTAACTGGGTTTGTATGTTTGCTCGTTCAGCGCATCCAGGGAAGATACACAGCTCATCCCAATTACTACAGCTTGTCAAATACAGGGCACAAAAGATGATTGGAACAATTTGCCAAATGAAATTGTCAGCCAGAGCACAGAACACAAATGTTTAAACAGAAGTATTGCCACTGGAAGACAGGAGCTACGAGTCATTTCTGTGTAGACAACCCGGCCCTCTAATTGCTAGCCTAGTGGCGGGAGGACTTTTTCAGCCTGGGAATCAATGCCAGCACCATTTCATCAGTCATGTGATGTGCTTTCTTCATGTGCGAGCGCAGTGAAGGCACGATGCTGCTCATTTTACCGCAGATTGGACACACTGTCATACCGAGGTGCTGTTTCTGGTGGTTCCTGAGCGCGTGCCGACTGCGGTACACGCGACCACACTCGGCACAGGTGATAGGAACGACTGACACACACACACACACATACACACACAAACAGGCTAGCCATTGAGCTAGAACCCGGGGAGATGGCAATATAAAATACTGAAAAAAGGTCACAAAAAACTACGCCTGGGGCCACATAATTTTCAGATGTTATATAGAAGTCTTATATGATATATATAAGTTATATAATTTATCGATATTATCATTACTAGTTTCCTGTCAAAAGAAATAACTATAAATCTATAGAGAATACTCATGTTATGTGCATCCCACAGACAGTAGCGGATCAAGAGAAAAATTTTTTGAGGGGCTGAATTATGTATGAGTGACTGGGTAGCTTGTGAAAGTTATACTTGACTTGGGCTATTTTTCACTAATATATACACACATTTATACACACGATAATGTGCAAATATGCTTTGCGATAATGTTTATATCAACACATTCTACATATATTTTTCCTGACTTCTTTTAGCAAACCTCTTGGTTATGAGGAGTTGATGGAAACATTTGGGGGGGGGGGCTTATGTGTTCTACTTGTATATGTGTAAATACAGTGCTATCTGATCAAACTGAGTTTCTCTGGAACCAGGTGGTTCCAGGCGCCGACTGTAAGGTACCTTCAAGTAGTACTCGATAGCAAAAAGATTGGGAACCATTGAATTAGATGGAGCAGGAAGACAGGAGTCCTGCATAACGGTGTTATGAGGGTGACCACCACGGCTCATAACATTCGTGCATCATACTTCAGAGCTGAGTTAGACATTACGTACGGAGTTGAACTCGCAGTAAACGGCCGCAAATATCGACCTAACTGAAAATCGTGGCAAAATACAGCCAGATTAATTTCTGACCACCAAAGTCGCCCATCTACGCTGAAACCAACTGCCTGAAACGCCTCCCTGATCACTGTCAAGCCGGCAAACACATAATTATTAAACAGAGCGCTATAATAACTCTAAGCTGACTCTACTGTATGGCTACAGAACAGAGACGGTCGTTTTCAGAGTCACATACACACAGACACACAGAGGTACATACTGTATTGACTTGATACCACAAACTGGCACCAAACACACACACACATACTCAACGTAAAGCCAGCCACCATTCAAGACACACACACACACACACACACACATAATTCAACTCGCTTGATGGGTACGTTCACTTGGCGAATAAATCGAGAAAACACACACACATATATATATATACAGTATAAACGACAAATACACAAATAAGTCCCGTCCTATAACTGATGATATGACAACAAAGCCAACCTAATGCACTTGTGTTCACAAACAACACACACACACACACACGCATGAACAAAGCTATTCAAGCCCGCAAACTCACTCTCACTCATCCAACTACACGAACACAACGACAAACACTTTGACAGTAGAGGGCGCCAGCGGCGTGATAATTCCACAATTGGCAGAATGTGCGGGCAGAATGCATTTACTCAACGTCAACACACACACAGACAGATGTGTCAGTGGATGTGGGCGGGGGGAGGTCCCAACTGTTCCGTGGTCTGAGACTGTGGTTGTTGTTGTTGTTGTTGTTGATGGTGTGTGGTGACAGTTCGCGGAGAATTGCACGGCACCATGGCGTACACGGCCGCGTCCGACAAATTGTGTGTCTTTTTCAGATGCATGCGCAGCGTGGGCACAATGCTGCTCACTTTGCCACACAGCGGACATGTGGTCAGACCCATGTGCTGTTTCTGGTGGTTCTTCAGCGCCTGGTGACTGCGATAACTCTTGTTGCAAACGTCACACGGAAACACTGGCTGTGATTGTTGTGACTGTTGTGATGGATGTGGCGCCGACGACGACGCTGCAACACACACATATACCCATACATACCCACACACATACAGACACATATACCCATACATACATACACACACAGACACACACCCACACATATACCCACACATAGACACATGCCCATACATACCCACACACATACATATGCCCATACATACACACATACGCTCATACTTATACACACAGACACACACACACACACACATATGCACATAAATACAGACACACACATACATATGTCCATACATACACACACAGACACACACACACACATATGCTCATACTTATACACACAGACACATACACACACATACATATGCCCATACACACAGACACACACAACCATACATACACAGACACACACAGACACAAACATCCAAACACACATACACCCATCCACACACACAACCATATATAAGCGGGTACACACAGACACACACACACCCAAACACAAACACACTCAGACACACGCACACACACACATACAAGCAGCGCGCGCCGCCTGGTAGAGCTGAAGTGCAGTACGGTAGAGCTGGGCGATCATCGAATGATTGTCTTGCCGACAACAAACCACGTGTGTGTGTGGGTGTGTGTCATGCAGCATGTTTCAACTGCCTCAACTGCCTGTAAGTGCGACTACACTGTGTGTTCGTTTGTGTGTGTTAAGGGGGTGTGTAAGCGTGTACGTCCTCACACACACACAAACATGCATATTGTTGAATAGAACCCAGATGAGTTAGAATGTAGAACGTTTTATGACTGCACCCACACACACACTCAAACACACACAAGTGGTCTGATGTGGCCTGCAGATAAGCTAACAGTGAAGTCAGACATGACCGAACCAAGCGAAAAGTGGGGAAACTCACCAAGATTACACACACACACTCAAACACACACGCAATCAATCAAACACACGTACACAATCAAACACACACACTGTGCGAGAGCGCCAGGAACAAAACCGACCACCACCCTCATCGAAACCATCCGACAATAATACACACAAAATAGACGCCAATCAGCTGTTTGATACAATTCACACACACACATACACACTGACACACACACACACACACTGACACACACACACACACACACTGACACACACACACACACACTGACACACACAGCAGAGAGAGAGGCAGAGATCAAATGATTAAGTCACCGTATCAAACGCTCCGTTCAAATCGACATCAAATAGCGAGTGTATGAGCGTGTGATGTGCACACAATACCAACTCCACAACAAAACATTCACACCCACACACCCACACATACACATTATCTCCACATCCAGAACAGATACACCTCATCAAGACATCACAACTACACATAGATCATCGTTATTAACAAAATGCATCCACACACACAAATACACACACATATTTATATGGCTCGACCGATTACAGCAACATCGCACGACCATCTTCTGTTCACCAACTCGCTACGCTACGAAAAAGACTGCGGGAAATATTTGCAGCATTAGCGGTGTTTGACAGTCAAAATTAACCAGGCCAAGGGCTTGCTAAAACCAACCTGCTGACTAAACTAGACCTGCTCTTCCATTATACCACACTGTGTCCAGCGGTCCTCCATGACTACACTCTAGTGTGCGCAGTGTGAGACCGCACATCTTATTGCATTTACATTAGCAGCAAAAACTGTCACTGTTTGACTGAACAATAATTCAACTGCCACTGTCGCCGAATCATTCAGCTTTGTATGATGCACGAATCAACAACAAACTGACAAAGAGAGATGAGTAATTAGAAAAAGACCTCAAAATAGACAATTATTGCCTGAAATAAGATCATGAGTGTATATTAGTATTTGTAAAAGAGCGAAGTGGATGAGACACACACACACACACACACACACTGACACACAGACACACACGCGCGAGCTCATGCCCACCTTGACCGCTTCCGTCGTCCGTGTTCAAATTAGACGTCGATGAGCCGGCGGTTAGCGAGTCACCGCCTGAAAATCACACACACAAACACACAAAAGTCACACCAGGCGTGTTTGTGTGCAAGTGAGTTTGTGTGTCTTCGTGTATATAAATTGTGAAATACATATATAAAACGTGTAATCGTGCTATATAAATTCTGCAATAAAGGATGTGATATATGCAATGTGTGTGTGTGTGTGTGTGTGTGTGTGTGTGTGTGTGTGTATATGAGTATGTGTGTATTAGTAATGTAATGTAATAGCGTTTATTGCACTCCACGGATGTCTTTTCAGTGTGTATGTGTGTGTGTGTGTGTGTGTGTGTGTGTGTGTGTGTGTGTGTGTATGTGTGTGTGTGTGTGTGTGTGTGTGTGTGTGTGTGTGTGTGTGTCAGTGTATGAGAGTGTATTGTCACCTGAGTATGCGGTGTTGTGTGCATGTGTGTGTGTCAGTGTATGAGAGTGTATTGTCACCTGAGTACGCGGTGTTGGAAGAGTGAGCGAGCGGTGACGCCTGTTCTTGATGGTGTTGCGGGTGATGATGCTGATGTACCACGTGATTGATAGCTAGCAGAGCCGAGGCATCTGTCACGTGTGTTGCCTGGTAGTGATGATGTGAGCCCCCACCAGCTACGACGGCGGAGTTCTCGTAGCGACTCACCTGGCCCAGTGTCGCCTCGAGACAACTGAACTCCACCTCGTTGCCGGCGGCGGTGGTGGAGGAGGAATCAGTGGCTCCACCACCACCACCACTGCTACCAGCCACACTCAGGTCCAACTTCTCCACCTTCACTAGATCACCGTCCTGCTGATGGTGATGTCGCGGAGGATGGTGATGATGAGGGTGATGGTGATTGTTGTACATGTCCACCTGATGGTGATGATGCGCGTGCAAGTGATTGCCTCCACCTCCAGGTGTGGCGTCGTCCTCGGCTGTGGCACCGGCAGACTCGAGCATCGGCGACGCATCGCTGCTGTCCTGTCTCTGCTGCTGCTGTTGTTGTTGTTGTTGAGAGGGAGAGAGGTAGGCGAGCGGAGAGGTGAGTGACTCGTGTTGTTGCTGATGTTGTGACTGAGTGAGTGACGAAGCCGATGCTGCACTGCCCAGCTCGACAATATCATCGGCTGACTGGATGTCGTCGGCGCACGCGCGAGTTCTCTTGGCCGACGAGTGACAGTGTTGCTGCTGCTGGTGATGTATCGACGAGGACGAGGACGGATGATAGGACGAACCTCGACGACTAGTCTGTCAATCAACACACACACACACACACACATATATATATATACATGTACTGTAGATACCGTCCATTAAACCTAGGCCACTTTTCAGGGAAAGATAGAATTTAGAGAGATAGAGATAGAGGAAGATAGAAAATAAAGCGAGGGATAGAAAGATAGAATAGAAAAACAGCAAGTGATGAAGAGAGAGAGCGAGGGATAGAAAGAGAGAAAGACAGATAGAAAGAAAGAGAAAGAGAGATAGAAAGAAAGAGAGAGAGAGAGATGGATAGATAGAGAGAAAGAGAGGGTACCCGGTCGTCGTCGCCGCTGAGGCCGCGGATCTGCAGCATTTCTGCCGTCTTAATGAAGCTGGCCAGACGACACTGAGCCACATGTACTGAGCCGCGGTAGATGAACTCTACGAGCGCGTGCAAGTCAGCCGCCGTCGCTTCTCTGATGAACAGAACCATGTGCTGGCATGGATTGCTCTATCAACAACACACAGACAGACAGACAGGCACGCTAGTGAGCCCAGTCGTCTACAAAACACCGCCATAATCATGTGATTGGCAAGGTACAGTGAGCGATGACTACAAACTGACCCGGCACCGTAGCAGAACAAGCCCAACGCGAAAAATGATGATGTGAACACTAGAATGTGAAAAAACAACTGGGTAGCTTCAACTAGGGAGTTCCGCTGAAAACGTCCAGGCAACAGGCAGTAATGTGTGGTTATATCTAGCTTGAAATGAACAATCCAAACAGCAATCCAAGGCTGTGACGCCAAAAGTATCGAGTAGAAATGCAGAGAAACACGGCAAACCACACCATGCCCGATCAGACTGTCACAGACAGAGCAATACAGAAAAGACAGGACAGTTGGCCATCTCACCCGGATGACGTCACGAAAGTAGGGACTGCACGCAGATAGCAGGATGCGGTGAGCGCCAATGCGCGCGCCGTTGCACGCCAGAGTGATGTCAAAAAGTTCCTCGCCCAGGCGCAGTTCATCAAGCAAATTGGTCACCTTGTGATGGAAGCCGTCCCATTTGAGACAGTACTTCTGGTTCTCCATCAGCCAGTATAATTGAGCACGTGCAGACACACACAAACACTTTCTCAAGCCACAACGCCGGGGCTACGCACGACTGAGCCACATCGATAACAGGCAGACAAGTAGACAACAGTGTGATTATCCACGCCACCTGCCATCACACATACACACAAAAGTATACCTTTAGAAAAAAAGCGAACAAAAATCCTGTATATTGATTTTTATGGTAATCGATCCCAGTGAGTGAATAACTTCGACAAAATTGAAGGAAGTGACCCAAAACCAGATCAAACAAAAGTGCATACAAATGTCATGATAATTACTTACGTATGGATATTATGAAATGAGTTCTCTCAAACAGACCCTATGAGCTCAGTCGAAAATAATTGGCAAAAAAGCGGTATGCAAAAAAATAGACGGAAACAACACAAACAACACTGTAGCAAAATGGCGTCAATCGAGCCAATGCTTCCAGATTGAAATTTTGAAGAAAAAAATCTTCAAATATCGCGCTCAAGGAATTGCTGAATTCATAAAAAATTCGTTAATTTAATTCAATGTAATTTTTATATATCCGTATAAATTATGTCAATTCTTTTTTTTGCATTTGCGATTAAAATAACAATTATATAAGTGTTAATATGATAAATTTATATACGAATAATATATAATAATAATTATATAAACAACTATTCATGAAAATATTTATTTAAATTATATAATTAATATAAATAATTTGACATAATCCAAATGTTATTAATATTACAAGAAAATAATTAATTCAAAAATTTCTGAAGTTCCCAATATTCATTTGCCTATACAATAAGTGATTTAGGTTGAGTTTTTTTTGTGAAAGTAGAATTAAATCGACATACAGCAATGTGTTATCGATGCCGATGCAAATTTTATAAATTTGCCCCATTCAAACGCTAATTTACAGTTTAAAATCACACAAAAACATCAAAACTGATCCGTCAAAAAATGTGTATGCATATTTCTACCGACTGCAGCAAAAAAAGCTAGATACCATTATTGAATCCATTTCATTAACCATATTCTGACCGTCGAGTAGAACTACAGCGCTTGATGGGATTCCCTCGATCCAAGCATAGTATTGGTATAAACACGTGGACAGAGGCATAGACCACCGCCAGCAAACCTCTCTTTAACTCATCCCATGTGAGTGTGACTCTTGATTCACTTTGACCTCCATGTGAAACGCAAAAGAGCGAGCATTCAGTCATGCTTGGAAAACTGGATAACATTGGACAGAGGCGTCTCAAGATTGAAGCTCTGTCGATGTTTGCATTTGCAATATTGCAGAGTCAATCCATTAGAAGCCTCCTCAAAGGTGTTATATAACACTTCTTCATTGGATCCTCTTTTATGTGGATTGTTGTAAAATTACCACACTGTAGATTCATCAGTGTAATCAGCGCTGTTTACGTTCACTCAGTCTTAAAAACAGAATTGCCGAGTGTACCGGTGCGCGCAGGCTTGAGATTTGATCAACAGTAGTGTGCATTGTGACAACTTATCGCCTGGTGTTCTAGCTATAGCCTAGCCTTGGAAATTTGCCGTTCTGTGCCGACTTGTGACTCCATTTCAGTATGATTGTCAGATGGAGTAGGAAAACTGGTTTGATGTCATGTCTCACGGCCTTCATGATCCTGCAACCAAGTAAGTATTCTACAGTGTGAAGCTTTGTAATAACCTGTACAACTCGAATTTCGTCTCAGACAGAACCAAATAGATATTTTTGCTGATTGTGATGAAGCTGACGCATGACAAAGTTAGAGTTGATGATGTTACATATGTAAATTCATATTTGTTCATCTCCAGATTTATGTCTGCTATGTGGAAGTGAAGTTACGTCAGAACAGGTTAGAAATAATACTATATGGATATATAACTTTAAAACCTGCAAAGTATAGTTATATTTGCTAGTCTTTATATAGTCTTTACTGGTGGTATTTAAGCTGGACGTTGAGCTCAGATTCTTAGATTCTGATGCTCAGATTCTGCTACACGGGAAGAAGCCGAAGCTTATGAACACACACAGGTGTGTCCCGTGCAGCTCGCTGTCACCGCAGAATCGACCCTCTCCACGCTATGACACCACAAGGACGGAAGACGTATTAGAGAGGGACACCTCCCCAGAATGCATGAGACAACACATGACTGATATCTGGTACCATAATTTACTGCTGGGTGAACAGGGGCTGTTGGATTATAGAATTCACCCAAAGAAATAATCCGCCATGTTTCGAGCCACGGACCTCGTGCTTGTGAGGCGGATGTGCTGCCACTACACCACTGAGTCCAACAAATGTTGTAAAGGTTGTTGTAAGCATGTGATATGTGTAAGTGGCATTGTCTGCTGTAAATATGTGGAAAAGTCCCAAAAATATCGGTTGAACGGGGGAGGCAAAACAACTGTTCTCTTGAATGTATTCAACTATCAAGAGAGGTCACAAACAGTTATCCCAATGAGTATACAAGAATATAAGCTAACAGGTTTTATACAGAAATAAATTATCTTGTTTGCGATGTAATGAGATTCAATTGAATCCTCCCTATTTGGGCTGGATCGTCTAGGTCAGTGGTTCTTAACCATTATTCTCACTGATTGCTTACTTCTTAATGAGCCATATCTTCATTTTCCACACAACAGCGCTGATAAATTCAATAAATTCAGTTGTTACATCAAAGTAAATGTCAAGGGGACATTAGAAACAAAAATACACGAATTTGAATTGATAAAAACACACATAGTTGTCCTGTTCTGTCCGACATTTAGCTTCCCACTTGGCAACTCTTCCATTCCCCACCAGACAGGGGAATTCCCCACAGATTAAGAACCACTGACTTAGGTGGAGGAAGACTCCCTTTCAATTCAGCCACGTGCAAATACTTTATCAGTTCCGAAAACAAAGTTTGGCAAGTTGTATTTAAAGCAAGTTGGGCTGTTGAAAACTGAGTTATGTTGACAATATGTGCAGACGTGACGCAGACATCCTCTTCCCTGCAGGTGTGGAACCGACATCAGGAACGATCCCGCCGTGATGTTGGGATTCGCCAAGCGTATGTTCCTCCCAGACATAACAACAACAACAACAACAACAACAAAAATAACGAATATAGAAGCCTAAAGCAAGAACACGTATAGCACATGATTTGATCGTCTAATTTGGTGGAGTAACACTAAATTGCAGCATATACTCATTAGAGATACGACTTTTAAGATTTCTCTTCAAGAGATATATTTGCTCATTATTTTCTGATGAACTTTTATACAAAAAAATCCAAAGTTACGTCAATTTTGGTGTATCACTGAAACGTTTTTGCACAAATCCAATATTTTCCCCGTGAATAACTTCTGAATTCTCGAGCAAGCAAGCATGACCCACTTGAAATTATTTCCAGATCTCTGCTTGATACTTTCGAAAAGACACAAGCGACAGGCTTGAAAGTAGCGCATACAATACTGCACCGTGTCACGGATGAGGTAAATATTATATTCTCCTTGATATTACTATACTTTCTCTTATTGTAATGATACTACTGTAATTATTATTAATTTGATACACGTTAACTAACAAACGATGCATGGCCAGCTATGTGTAGTATATTGGAGATATTGAACTATATACTATTTCAATTAACTAACATACATATAACCGACAAATTTAGCCATAATGTGTGTGTTTATGCCAGTGTGCATTCGTGTGTGTGTGTATGTGTGTGTGTGTGTATGTGTGTGTGTGCGTGTGTGATTTGTCCTTTTATGTGCCATATTCTTCCTCTCTTTCTCCTTCATTGTATTAACTGTATGCGATAATTAATAATAATATTAATAATGTAATTATAGAAATTTATTAACATTCAAATCATGTATTATTTTGAAGCATTTACATTTAAATAGGTTATATGCCACTTACCTTGGTTATATGCCAATTAACTTGGTTTTATGCCATTTAACTTGGTTGTATGCAATCCACATCATTGTGTGCAATGCTGCAGACGTGTGCTCAATATTGCATCGATGTTTCGTGTCTGGTGTGGAGTTATAGTGTTGCCAAACAGCAGTGTCGTGTCGCCTGTTCTGACTGTCCCGTAGATACAGGTATATGTCGATAATGAACCGTGTGTCATATGTTTAACCCAGTGGTTCTCAAACTTTTCTCTCACTGATTGCCCATCTCTTCATTTTCCACACAACAGCGCTGATAAATTCAATAAATTCAGTTGTTACATCAAAGTGAATATCAAGATGTCATTAGAAACCAAAATAAACGAATTTCAATTGATAAAAACACACATAGTTGTCCTGTTCTGTCCGACCTTTAGCTTCCCACTTGGCAACTCTTCCATTCCCCACCAGTAGGGAATTCCCCGTACAGGTTAAGAAGCACTGATTCAACACTCAATCTCTCATAATTCTATTGAGTACAACAGTTTTGACATTTTCAAGCTTGTGTATCAATTAATTTAATTCTTGTTTTTCAAATATTGCGTTAATATCAAACAAATGTATATAGTAAATATACCTAAATGTTCAATTATGTGCTAATATATAAAAAACTACTAAATTTTATAATTTTTAAGTTATTTCATATATGATCACCGGGAAATTATGAGTTAAGGCGGCATTTTGTTCCAAATCGATTCTGGAGTAAAATTTAATACATGAATTAACACGAAAAACAAAACGTATATAAACAAACACATTATATTTTACACACATGATTATCAAAGCTTAATTAAGAAAAATGTATGTATTTACAGGCGTATAACACTTCTTTCATGACACGTAACTAAATTATTGTGGCTCAATCTTGATATTAGTACCAATTATATTGCTTATGTTTGATTTAAATTTATATACAAAGTCGAGTTAGTAAATCACATTTTTGTATTGAATTATACAGTCGTGCATAGCAGCTGGGATACGTACGAGACGGACTTGACACAAGTCACCGAGGCACTGTTCAGGTTCGACCGATTCGGCTTCGATAACTCGCGCACTACAGTTCCCCAGGACCAAATCCAGCAATTAGAAGGTGAACATTGTTTTCCTCCTTCAGCTTTTGAACACTCTGAAATTATGTCCAATGGATTTTGGAAATAATTTCAGATATATATTTTGACTGAGTAATCTTTCTCCAAATCTTTCTAAATATTTCTCTAATCTCTAAATCTCAGCTAGTCGAATTTGTGCTTGAAACATATCACAGTGTAAATTCACCCAACAGTGCAAGTGGTTATGGATCGAATAAACATTGATAGCGATTTTATGATACCGGCAGATCCTTATGCCACTGAGCACGTTCTAAAACCGGATTCGACTGAAGTAAGTTCAGAACAACCACCACAATCAACAACAACAACAAGAGCAACAACAACAATAGCAGTAGCAACAACAAGAGCAACAACAACAATAGCAGCAGCAATAACAAGAGCAACTGCATCGGTCATCAGCACTGTAACTTCTCCACCACCATTACTGGGCAGTGAATTGTTCCCAAAAGACTGCGGGTTTCGACCAGTGTTTGGCCTCAGTGATAATGCTCGTCGTCTCACACTGGACTCAGAGTCAGTGAGAGTGATTGGAGGATCACCGGCTGCATTCGGCACATACCCGTGGCAGGTGAGCGGCACGAGACAATTACATCAACGACCGTCCTCTCTTTATCTCTAGCTCTCTTCATCTCTTCCGTCAAGTGGCAGAGTCTTGAGGGACTTGGAGGATCTAATGCGTCTTCAAATAGATTCAGATTATGAGCTTTTGAAATGAGGTCAACTATTTATTTATTATTTAATTATAATTTGTTTTTAGTTATTTAATAAATATTTATAGATACTAATTGCTTTCGAGTTGCACTCCGACAAGAACAGCCCGACATAAAGAGATGAATTTCAATCAACTCGCTGGTTGGCAGGCTGAAATTCGTGCGTCTGATGATAAAGGCACTTATCACCACAGTTGCGGTGGAGTTGTGGTGTCCAGTCAGTTTGTACTGACCGCAGCTCACTGTCACATCAGGCACGAGCGAAAATACGAAGTAAGTGCTGTCTGCGTACTGTCTCAGATGAGCAAAATCATTGATGAAACCACACGTCAAATTTCACCGTAGAAACTCCTGAAAACATTATACATATACTTTCAGTTATATCAATTTTATTAATATATATTTATATTACATTATTATTTAATATATTATATTATAATATTTTTATATTATATATATTACCAAATAACACATGCATATAATCACAACTTCTGAACTGTTGTGTTTTGGACAAATCTCAATATATTTGCATGGAGGATGGAGTAGCTGGTTGGCGCGTGAGAGCATCATGTTGATATTATGAACGTTGGTGTGATGTGTTGCATGTTGCACCAGGTACGACTGGCTGAACATGATCTTAGAGAGCACAATGATTTCGAGAGAACATACCCCGTACGCAGGATTTTCATTCATAACCTGTACAATTACGGTAATTTCACGTGTACATTCTTTATATTTCTACTGAATTTCCAAAACATTTTCGGCAATGTGCAGGCCGCTATGAAATGCAAAATATTGAAAGTATAGTGATCTCTTTCGATGTGGATCGCCCATGAACTCAGAACATTGTGAATTTTTGTTGAATCACTTGATTTTGTACAAAGATAAGCTAGAAACAAACTCAGCGATTTTCAAGCTGAATATTTTTGTCGGTGCTAACATCATCATATAAGATCAGACAAACTTCCAGGTTTATACCGGCGCTTTGGCGTTTTATTCTCTTAACAGATCACAGGAAAGGTCACAGCAACGATATTGCCCTGATTCAACTGAAATTCAGGCTCGGTGAGCATCCGAGAGTGCCTTTCTCGGATTATCTTCAGCCGGCGTGTTTGCCCTCGACCGCTATCTCAGCTCAGCCTGTCGATGCCTCGCAACGATACGTATTCGTCGGCCAGGAGTGCCAGGTTTCTGGATGGGGTGAGTCAGTGTGCATTTCATTGCGTTGTGTGTGCTATGTGATGATTGTTTTGGAGCTAGGGATATTATGCCCCAGTTTCATGTGGTTCCGCTTCACTATCGGCTCACTATTCTCTTTCCTAACCAACCTAGCCTAGCATATAAAGAGAAAGACAGTCACGACTGATGCGGGACCAAACGTGCCTGGGGCGAAACACTCTGGTTCTCGTAAGTGAAAATCGATAATTTATTGGACAGAAAGGGTAGCGCAGACATCTTCCCAAGTGTACCTTAATCAAAATCTCCTGAATAAAACCTAAAACTTCCAGAGCTTGACAAATATCGTTCTCCTGTTGTGATTATATATTTATTTGATCTCAAGATAGCTTTCAAGTTCTTTAACTTCATAAAACGTTATACTTTAACACAAATACATTATATTAAAATACGTTATAATTAGGCTGGCGTGTCGATTGTGTATTTTGCATGATCAAATGGGAATATCAGGGTTGACAGGCCCTGACCAGCCTCTTCACTACAGTTCTGTATCACCAGTACTGTTGGGAGCCGTGGTCAACATACTGGACCCAGCTCTCTGCCAGCGGGCCTACAAGAACAGGTCACCAATTGTGCATGTTGGAATTGAAACATGTCAAGTGTGCTGCTCTAAAAAGACGTCTCAATTCTATCGTCAACATTTCTCCTCAGCTGATCAATTCAATAATATTTCCTTGCCATATAGTAGGCACAATAGGATTTATTGATATAGGATGAGAATAATATTTTGGCTAATATTTTTATGTTTTCCACGTTCCAATTTCACTGCAGATCCCTATGTGGTATATGTGCCTCGTATATCAGAGTATGGTGCATTACCTCGTCCCATATCATCAACACTAATAGAACGTGTATACCAGTAATATTTATCATTATTATTACAAAGGTATACTTACTAACTATACTTATTCTTATTGTGGTATATTTATTTATAAGTTTGTTTTCGAGCTCTCTCTCTCTACATCTTTTAGGCACTTCCGGTACATGGGGCCACCGCAGGGTAGTAATAGTGCTTGCACTCATCCCATGCTACTGGATTTGCCTGTAATTAATAATAATAATAATAATAGGAATAGTGTTATTGTAAGTATAATTATTGCAGTAATTATAATTATGAGCGATGAGTTAGTCTTGTGCGTGTAACAAATATATGTTGTTGTTGTTTGTTGTTGTTGTTGTTGTTTGTTGTTGTTGTTTGTTGTTTGTTGTTTGTTGTTATTGTTTGTTGTTTGTTGTTGTTGTTTGTTGTTGTTGTTTGTTGTTTGTTGTTGTTGTTTGTTGTTGTTGTTTGTTGTTTGTTGTTTGTTTTTTGTTGTTGTTGTTGTTGTTGTTTGTTGTTTGTTGTTTGTTGTTTGTTGTTGTTGTTGTTGTTATTGTTTGTTGTTTGTTGTTGTTATTGTTGTTGTTGTTGTTGTTTGTTGTTGTTGTTTGTTGTTTGTTGTTATTGTTTGTTGTTTGTTGTTGTTGTTTGTTGTTTGTTGTTTGTTGTTTGTTGTTGTTGTTTGTTGTTGTTGTTGTTGTTTGTTGTTTGTTGTTGTTGTTTGTTGTTGTTGTTATTGTTTGTTGTTATTGTTTGTTGTTATTGTTTGTTGCAGATTTGACAGCAACGTGATGATATGTGCCGGTCTGGAGGAAGGCGGTGTGGACTCGTGTCAGGGAGACAGTGGAGGACCTCTGAGCTGCCGAGATCAATCAGGTGACAACAATCAGTGATCTCAAATAATCTCAAGTGCCTCGTGTGATCATAACGCTGATCAAGAGTGTAGATTTGTGTCGAGACTCGGGGCGGGGGATGACAGCAATCATGCATTAAAGTCGGCTCAAGTGTGAAAGTGTCTACGATGTATCAAGTGTCTCAAGTGTCTCAAGTGTCTCAAGTGTCTCAAGTGTCTCAAGTGTCTCAAGTATCTCAAGTGTCTCAAGTGTCTCAAGTGTATCAAGTATCTCAAGTGTCTCAAGTGTCTCAAGTGTCTCAAGTGTCTCAAGTATATCAAGTGTCTCAAGTATCTCAAGTGTCTCAAGTATCTCAAGTGTCTCAAGTGTTTCAAGTGTCTCAAGTGTCTCAAGTTGTCTCAAGTGTCTCAAGTGTATCAAGTGTATCAAGTGTCTCAAGTGTTTCAAGTGTCTCAAGTGTATCAAGTGTCTCAAGTATCTCAAGTGTCTCAAGTGTCTCAAGTGTCTCAGTTGTCACAATTTTCCATTATGCGAAACATTAATTACTACAGTTGATAAATTGATAAATACATGTGTAATATTGGCTATTAGTTTACAACATTTACAACATTTTGCAATAAAAATTACTGGAGTTGGAAACATGAAGAGTTATTTTTTCACATTTTCTAATCTTCTTGATTGGTGTGCGATTGTTGTGCTGTCACTGTCATGCTTGCAGGTCAGTGGTTCGTGGCCGGAATTGTCTCTTTCGGTCTTGAATGCGGCAAGAAAGGGTTCCCGGGCGTTTACACCCGCGTCTCTGCATACACAGCGTGGATACAAAGAACAGCCTGGTTTTTAACTCAGTCCGACTGAATGCGTGTGGAAGGAATAATTATTTGAATGTTGTCGCTTTTGAGAGACATAACTGCCATACTGTACCTTGATATTATACGTTCATCTGAATACTCTGTTTCAGCAGCAATATTCAATCTGCGATCACCATGAACCTACAGATAAACGGCTCATATACAGGCTTAATTTTTGTTGAGGGAGCTGAGGCAATTTTTGATCCCGTATTTGAGATTGCAATGGGAAGATGAAATGTTCACTGGAAAGATGTGTGTACGCTTAGATTTACGATAGAGTTAATTATCGTCATTATCAATAAGATATTTAATTATTGACAAGTTATTCTTCCAAGATATTATATGCTTTGTCTTGGTCTCTATTCCGGCTAGAAGAACGAAGCTAGAATAAAAATGGCGCAGGGCGCGATTTTCGTCGGTTTTAATAGCTAGTTACCGTCTCTAGCAGATTGAAATATCCCTTGTAAAATGAATATAAATAAATCTCGAAATAAAAATTGAGTTATTCGTTATCGGAAAAATTAGTGCTCATGTGGATAACTTACAATATGGAAAAACTATATGTGAAGAACTAAGTTTTGAAAATATATAACTAACACAGATTGTATTGACGAACTGGCGACACTAGAAAGTAGGGATAGCAGGCAACTATGACGCGCATGTTCAAAAAGTGAAATCAAATATCTACGAGAACCCCGATTTGTAATAATTATGTTTGTTTGAATTAATAATTGTATCTATATGGTACGTAAATTGAGAAATGTAGAATCGTATGTTGGAAGTACTTGCTAATACCGATTTTTCGTTACACCTTTATTGCTTAGCTTGGTTAGTTTCATCTTACTGCTAGGGGAATACCGAATGTTTTTCACTATATTTCTTTCTTAATGCATTCTAGTTACTTTATTGATTTTAGCTCCGTGTTGTGGCATTATTAAATATATTTATGCAAGATGTCGGCTAATTTTGGCTTGGAACATTCTAGAACATGCGTAATGTATACTGCAGATACTAGATGAAAATTTATTTTAAAATTATGTTTTCTTGCTAAAGTGCTAGTTGGAATCATGACAAAAGTAAGTTGTGCACATTAAGCTCACACTGGGTGCTTGTATTTTCCCATTCACAATAGCTTATATTAGCTCAAACCCAACGCTCACTGGTTAGCGCGAGGCGGCTGCACGGCAAGCCCGCCTGTTAATGCGTGCTTGCTCGCGCTGTCCGTGGCTGAACGTGCCTGGTGGTGACGATGCCGCGATACGGCAGCAAGCGAGGTGGTGGTGGTGGCGCAGCAGCAGCAGCGGCCGCGTCTGCTGCCGCGACCAGTATTCAGTTTGGTGGCGGCAGCGGCGGTGGCGCGGCCAGTAGGCGGCCAGTGGCAGCCAAGTCTGCCGGCACCATGGGCAAGTGGGGTGTGACCAGCTTCACGTCGATCCGCAGCTCCATCGTTAACGGTCGGCGCCCTCTCACAAACGCACACGCACACACACATACTTACAGGCTCATATTTATCGGCATTTGATATACAGCGGCTATAACATCTGTCTCAAAAGCACGTGTGTTTATCACACGTCACAAAATATGAGTGCTACCAATATTTAACCAGAAGAGTATCGCACACACACACACACACATATATGCACATACAAACACACACATGTTGTGTCTGATACTGTGCTGTTACCGCTGCTTCTTACGCTAGGTTCTGCTGCGCCTGGCGACCTGGTACCGGCGACGACAGCCGTGGCCAAACACAGTACCACTACTGGTACCGGTACTGGTACCAGTAGTGGTACTGTGGCCGGCGGCGATGGTGTCTCGTGCGCCGATCCGTTCTCGTTCCAGTCTAACACCCCCACGGCGCCGGGCCACGCGGCTCCCAAGGTCCGTTTGGTTTTGTTATTAGATCTGCGTATATTTACCAAATACTCGTGTGTGTATGTGTGTGTATTTATGTGTGTATGTGTGTGTATTTATGTGTTATGAGTATGTGTCTGTGTGTGTGTATGTGTGTGTATTTGTGTGTTTATGAGTATGTGTCTGCGTGTGTGTGTTTGTGTGTTTATGTGTTTATGAGTATGTGTCTTTGTATGTATGTGTGTGTGTGTGTTGTGACGTGCAGGTGAAGAAATTCTTCAAGTCGCGCGCCGCCGCTCCGGCGCCTGCCTCATCTGCTGTGGCGGCGGCCGCTGCTTCTGTGGCTCACCAGCGTCGTCAACAACAACAACAACAACAACAACAACAACAACAACAACAACAACAGCAGCAGGTGTCGTCGAGGTTGTGCTCGCGCGAGGCGCGCAGTCACAGTAGCGGCGGGGGTGATGCTGGTGATGGTGATGATGGTGATAATACAACTGGTGTCTGCACTGTGTCTTCAACTGCCAGCCACCTGTCTGCCCTCACTGCTGTTAGAATTCCGACTAACACACACACACACACACACACACACATTAGTAAATAATTGCAAACAAAATATGACAGCAAAAAACAACAAAACAAACAATTCATGGTTGTATTGGTTAAATATAGGTTAAAGGTCTAAGTGACAGCTGCTACACGGGAAGAAGCCGAAGCTTGTGAACACACAGGTGTGTCCCGTGCAGCTCGCTGTCACCGCAGAACCGACCCTCTCCACGCTATGGCGCCACAAGGACGAAATACGTATTTGAGAGGACCACCTCCCCAGAATGCATGACACAACACATGACTGATATCTGGTACCATCATTTACTGCTGGGTGAACAGGGGCTGTTGGATTATATAATTCGCCCAAAGAAATTCTCCTCGGCCGGGATTTGAACCACGGACCTCCCTTGTGAGGCGGGTGTGCTAACCACTACACCACGGAGTCCAAAAATTGGTGTATATACGTATACGCGCGCGTGTGTGTGTGTGTGTGTGTGTGTGTGTGTTGTGCAGTGTGAGCAAGAATCGAAGAGGTTTTTCAGTTCGCCCGTTACTGCATCCAATTGTCATTTGTCTAGTGAAACTCCTCCAGCTTCAGGCAGTGAACAGCAACAACACGATCAAGTTAGTGTGTGTGTGTGTGTATGCGTGTGTGTGAGTTTGTGTATGCGTGTGTGTGTGTGTGTGTGTGTGTGTGTGTGTGTGTGTGAGTTTGTGTGTGTGTGTGTGTGAGTTTATGTATGCGTGTGTGTGTGTGGATATGTATGTCATTGTCATTGGTTCATTGCTGCCGTGTGTTGATTTCACTGTGTTTTGTTCAGCGTCTGCCTTCGCTCAAGCTGCGCATATCTCGCGACAAGGATACTGGACAAATGACGGCCTGCGCTGGCGCAACGGCGGCCGGTAGAAAGCGGCCACTAACAGTCTCCACTGCCACTTCTCGCAACAACAAGCAGTCACGGTCAGTCTCGTCCACAAACAAATACACATATTACATTACATTAAGACATTTATACCGCGCTTTTCAACCGAGGGTCTCAAAAGCGCTCACACACACACACACACACACACACACACACACACACACTCAAGCACAAGAGTCACACACACACACACACACTCACCTACATACACACACACACACACACACACACACTCAAGCACAAGAGTCACACACACACACACACACTCACCTACATACACACACCCATACACACACACAAAACAGACAAGTACATATACGCACAAACACAAACATACACTCACGTTTACATACTCAAAAACACAAAATACACACGCACATACATATTGAATAAGATAGCACAGCAGACATACAGCACAGAAGACAACACAACATACAACACATTAAGACAACACAGCAGGCATACAACGACATACACTCAGATTGACAAATCACAACACAATAGACACACAAATACAAACCAGAAACACAACATAACAGACATACAATGACATAAAAGACACACACACACACACACTGCCGGTAGTCACCTCTCTACCAGCAACGTGTTCTTCTTATCTGTCGCGTAGCTGTGTGTGTTGCTTGCGTGTTTGTGTGTTTGTGTGTTCGCGTATTTATGTGTGTGTATATATATGTGTGTGTGTATGCTGTGTGAGTGTTTCTGTATGTCTGTCTTCTTTGTCACACTTTGCGTGTATGTTTGTTGGTGTGTATGTGTGCGCGTGCGACGGACAGTACCTGCCGATCGTCGCCTCCGCCGCTGTTGCGAGCGCCCACCACCGTTCTCACCGGCAGTACCGATGTGTCCTCGACGGCCTCCAGTAGACCTCGGCGCGCGGCCGCCGTGGAGGCCCGGCAGCGCGTGGCACGCACCTCTGTCGACGCCGACGATCCTCCGCCGGCCACTCGACCTGCTGTCAGACCGACCGGCCGCGCTTCTCGCCAGGCACCGCGGCGCGAGCCCTCGTCTCGGCCCGACACATCGAGTGCTGCCAGATTATCACCGCGCCACGACGCGCCTGGCAACACTACGTCGGCGTCTGAAGTGAACGGCGCACATCGCTTGGTCGGTGTCTCTTTGGCTTGCTGTCTGTTTGGCTTGCTGTCTCTTTGTCGTTGTTGATTCTCTTGATTGTTGTGGATTCGGTGTGTCGATTTATTCTATTCGCCTTCAAGTTGACACCTTTTTGGAGTTTTTCAGAGCAATAGTTTCCAATTACAAAACGCATACATTATTCTATGAGTAATAGTCCAGTAGTACTTAATAAATGTTTGACTTTCATTAGTTTATTTGGCGTTAACTTGACCATTGTTCTACAATTTGAAATTTCAATATTTAACTCGTTCTTATGTCTGTGTATGCGTATGTGTGTGTGTGTGTGTGTGTGTCAGACTTCTGTCGCTGAGGAATGCGACAGTGTCACTGCGGCAACAACTATCACTCCAACTGTCTGTGACTCGGCCCAACCCAACACTACCACTGCCAACAAGCTCAACACTGCCACCAACGACCCGCTCGAGTCGCAACTGAACTCGTTGTTTGCTGAAGACTCGGCAGATGGCGCTAGTGTAGCTGTCACCGACTCAGTCGAGCGTCAGCGGTCGCCGGATGCGGACGTGTCAGCTCCCGCTGTTGCCCAGGCAACCGACAATAAAGCGGCCAATAAAACCGGCAATGCATGTGCACAGCCACTACAAGCTCCGCCGACCACGGCTCCAGTGACAACGCCCAGCGACCACGGGGAAACTGAGTCTCGTGTCTATAGGAAAGGTGTGTTACATGCGGTCTTTATTTGTGCATTGTTGTGTGTGGGCTTGGCCTCAGTTTACCGTGGTGCATTGGCTCTGGTCGATATTTTTGTGTAGTGTGATCTGATTGACTTGTATTTTGTTGTCGATCGTGGTTGTTGACTGCAGGCGTGAAGGATTTGACTCGGTATCAGCGCACTCGAGACCTGGAACACAGCGGCAGTGACAGTGCCGACACTGTGGGCGGTGCGGCGGCGGTGAAACCGGCCCAGTCTGTCACCAGCTCGTCTCACTGCATGTACACGCAGCTCGAGTCTCAGTTGAGCGTACTGGACAATGATGACTCGGTCAAACAATCAGCATCGGCCTCGTCATCA
>OU696588.1:612500-615000 GCA_916048095.2 Sacculina carcini | reverse complement strand
GCTTTTGAGAGCCTCAGGTGAAAGCGCGATATATATGTTTTAATGAAATGTAACGTGTGTGTGTGTGAATATATCATAATAGCTTTGAAATAATTGCCAATAACTGAATGATAATATTTGTTACATTCTTGACTTTTCTGTATTCGATAAATTATGCTTCTTACCTCTCATACAATCAACCATAAATACATGAGCCACTTGACTCTGAAACACGGCAAATCTGTGTTTGTATGTGTGTTTGTGTGTTTGTATGTGTGTTTGTGTTTTGTGTGTAGGTTCGTGAGTTGTGTGAACAACTGCGCAAGCAAGGTCACGCCAAAACCATCGAGCTAGACTCGATTTCAACCAGTTATCTGGCCATGGAAACTCTGCTCAGCTTGACATCGGAGCGAGCCGGCGCCTGGTTCAAGGTCACTGACCCATACTGACCTACACTAACATATACTGACCCATACTGACCCATACTGACCTACACTGACCCATACTCACCTACACTGACATATACTGACCTACACTGACATATACTGACATATACTGACCTACACTGACATATACTGACATATACTGACCTACACTGACCTATACTGACCTACACTGACCCATACTGACCTACACTGACATATTCTGACATATTCTGACCTACACTGACCCATACTGACCTACACTGACCCATACTGACCTACACTGACATATACTGACCTACACTGACCGTTATGTGTATGCGTAGATTTGTGTGTGTGTGTGTATGAATACGGAGACTACATATTAGGCGACAATTCATGTAGTACACATACTCATAAAATGTGTACTTATGTGTTTGTTTGTGTGTTAGGACGAGTTGAGATTGTTGGGCGGGTTGGATCACCTGATTAACACGGTGTATCAATGTCACTGTAGTCTGCGTCAACACTGGACCAGCTCTCCATCAAGCAGTAGCGACCACAACACCAGCCAACAACAACAACAACAACAACAACAGACATTAAGACAGCTGGGCGGTTGTCTGCGAGTTATTGAGAACGTCAGTGCTCGCTCACTAAATTGACTTTCATTATGGCTTTTATTATGCAAATGTTTATTTTTACAATGCATCCAGATCTTGTCCATAGGAATGCTTGTTTCTCAGCTGTTTATCTATGTGGGAGTCGGTCATTTGTAACGCATGTTCTGTTAAAGCCAAGTAGCATTTTGTGTAGGATTTATTTTGTGCTTGCAAATCTGCATTCGTCTAGCCAGTTTTCACCGGTTTCCACGAACCTTTCAATGGCAAAACTGAATAACTGTGTGTGTGTGTCTGTGTGTGTGTGTGTGTTTGTTTAGTAATTGTAATACCTTTCTACCTTTCGATCCTAACAATGCGTTTTGTGTGTGTGTGTGTGTGTGTGTGTGTGTGTGTGTGTATAAGAGAGAGTGTGTGAGAGAGTGTATATGTATATGTATGTGTGTGTGTGTGTTTGTGTTGTACAGGTAAGTGTACGTCACACTGACAACCAGCATCATTTGCTGCACAAGTCGCGTGCCGTCACCACACTCAGCTCACTGCTGTTACTCTGTGGTGAACGTGTATGTCTGTCTGCCAGCCACACTGTTGATCACGGCGCTCAGGTAGCTCAGGTGACAATCATATGTCTCTCTCTTTGTCACACACACACACACGTACATATACACACTCTCTCATACACACAGAGCCGTTGCGAGGAATTATGCCCCCCCCCCCCGAAGGCATCACTTGGGGCCCCCATTGTGAATATTGAATGCATTTATTAGACATAATCACATAATACGTGAAGCAAAGGGGCCCCCCGTCCGGGGGGTACGGGGGGCGGTTGCTACGGCTCTGCATACACAGAGAGAGACACACACACACACACACACACTCTCACACAGGCACACACTTTCTCTTATACACATACTCTCTCTCTCTTTTATACACATTCTCTCACACACACACACACACAGAGAGAGAGAGACATAGTTGTGTATATACACCCTTATACACGTTTTGGCATACCCATTCACAGTGCTTTTGTTTGTGTGTGCTTGTGCATATATATTTATTTATCTGTGTGTGTGTGTGTGTGTGTGTGTGTTTATACGCACGTGTGTGTGTGTGTTGTGTAGTGTGTGGATGACAGTGTAATGCGCCAGTGTGTGTGTTGTGTTGTGTTGTGTAGTGTGTGGATGACAGTGTAATGCGACAATGTGTGGTGGGAGTGACTCAAACACTGCTCAAAGTGCTAGTCAACCTGACCCACGACGAGTCACGTGATCTGTCTCGACACCACGTGACTACCGCCGCCGGCTACGGCTCCTCCTCGGTCGCTATGACGTCATCATCTCGTGACGCAACTGATGACGTCACAACAGGGGCGCAATCAGGCAGTTTTCTGGTGGGCGCATGCGAGGGTGTTGTGGCTGCCGTAGTCAATCTGCTTCTATCCCCGGTGACGGCGGGATCAGGTGATCTGGCATCAGTGATGTCGGATCAGCAGCAGTTCGA
>OU696588.1:510000-610000 GCA_916048095.2 Sacculina carcini | reverse complement strand
CTCCACGCTGGTTGACGTTCTCACCAAGCTTCTCAACTTTCTCGACCTCACCAAAACGGTATTTGCACAAACAACCACAATCTCAACCATAATAGCAACCACAATAGCAACAATAACTGCCTATAATCTACTACTGTTCACACAGCAGCCAATTGTGACCACACTTGCGTTCTTCTATCAAGAAACACACACACATACACACACGCACACACACACACACACACACACACACACACATACAGAAATCACACACAAATAAATCCATTCACTCCAAAAACAGTGTGTACGCTTGTGTATGTATGTATGTGTGTATATTTATGTATGTATATGTGTGTATGGATATATGTGTGTGTTTGTGTGTGTGTGTGTTTGTGTGCAGGGACGCGGAGATTCACAAGAAATGAAGATAATTCGTAAAGTTATTGTTCACATGAAACAAGTGGACCAACACGAAGCTGAGTGACTGATTTTCAGTGACTGTTTGTGTTTGCGGAGTCGGTGTGAGAATCAATGTAGCTATCATCGCTGAAGTTATCGAGAACGTGAGTTCGAATCTGGCTCGGGCGTGTTTTTTGCGTCTTGTCAGTGAATGCCAGGGGCAATCATTGTGGTTGTTTGGCTGGCAGCGGGGTTTCATATACTATCTTGTACAATGGACCAACAGTAACACACACATATACACACACATACACACACATACATACACACACACACAAACATATACCCACACACACGCATACAAACATATACACACACATACAAACATATACACACACATACAAACATACACACACAAACATACACATAAACGTACACACACAGGTACACACATTGTTCGCCATTTGATTGTGTCACCTTTGTGTCAGTGTGTGTGTGTTTGTGTGTGTTGTTGCACACACATTTGTATTGTCTCAGTAGTGTGGTTTCGTGAGGAAATGTAGAGTAGATGTGTGTGTGTGTGTCTGCTGGTGTTTATGTGTGCTGGGGTGTGTGTGTGTATGTGTGTATGTTTCACTGGGTTAATTTTATTGAGACGTCTGAATGAAAACAAAATTATTATCGAGCACTTGTTGGCAGCCTATTTGCATCTTACTGTGTGGTTTTGTATGGTTTTGTATGGTTTTGTATGTTTTTGTGTGTTTTTGTGTGTGTGAATTTCGTTGTGATTCTGTGTGTTTGGCATGTCTTGTGTGTCATGACATGTCATGTCTTGTGTGTTTGACATGCTTTTGTGTTATGTCATTGTAGGTCTTGTGTGTTTGTCATGTGTCGATGCATTCTTCCACTTGTTGTTGTACTTGTCATATATAACACGCCGTTTGTGAACTAGCGTTTTTCACAACGATTTTCAATGGTGATTTTTGTTCAGCCAGCGAGTATATTCGAATATATTCGACAATTGGCCAGTTTTTTCCAATTGGTTTTGCATGTGTGTGTGTGTTTGTGTCGTCAAAGTGTATGTTTTCCAAGTCAGCATTCTCGGTGTCAATAAACCTGTCCAAACAGAGCGCCCGCTTTTTCTGCTCTGCAAGATTTTGCATGCACACGTTCAACTTTCAGGCCTGGTGCCAGTGTTTATGTGAAGATGCGTGTTGGAAAAATACGCTATTCTTATGGATATTAACCAGTTTGTCAGGGACATTTCTCCCGCGAATTGAGGACGCTCTTTCAATTGAGACCTTCATTCAATATATTCCTAGGGGTTGGCTCTTTTAGGCTAGGCAGCACAGGCCAGTATGTTCACTCAGCCAGACACATAATAGTAAATTGTTCGTTTTGGCGGTTTCAAAGGAGTACAGGACTTGTGAACTTCTGATGAACTACTAGGTCTATGACGTAACTAAACCAAATATCACGCACAATTCTTATTAGGTCAAGATATTCACCGTTCACACTCAACGTAGGATTATTTGTTTTGCTTCAGTGTACAATAAGATAAATTTGATGTGTGTGTGTGTGTGTGTGTGTGTGTGTGTGTGTGTGTGTGTGTGGTCGTGTTTGTGTGGTCCAATATCCAGTTGCAATCGTTCAAGGACTGCGGAAGTATGTAGTTAAAATACGAACAGGACTGTTGTGTGTACGTATGTGTGTGTGTGTGTGTGTGTGTGTGTGTGTCAATTCGTTGAGTCGGCGAGTATGGTGCACATGGGGTTGTATCTGTGGTGTGTCTGAGTTGCTGAGCTCACAGAGGTTGGCTGCAATGACGACATTTGTCTGCGATTGAAGGTATGTTTGCATATTAGTGGGCAGAACTTGTTTTTCCAGGAAAACGTGTCACTGATATATGGTAAGAGTGGTGTGTATTCACCAGTTCATTCTATGTAACAATCAACGGTATTAATGAAACTACACCTTGTTGAATCAGATGTTAGTAGCATGTTGGTACGTAATGAACTTGTTCTATATATGAACACAGCTGATGCGAAGTCTTATGCTCCCTTCTCCCCGATACTGGGGGCTCCATTATAATTAAAGCACCATAAATATTATAATACACCACCTTGCATATAAAAATAGAGCTTCGACTTTGCAAAACTCCAGTTACGAGCATCCCCTTTTAACCTTTAGCTGTGTACTTTCATACGCTACTTTATGATAAATTTAATATTAATATTAGTAATATATATTACTTAATATTATATACACAATATTAACATTAGTAATATATGCTGTATTATTTTAAAATTTTTATATAATTTTAATATCTTTTCATCGTGAGACCCATTGGCCGGCATGGCAGGGGGGTTCGGAGGCTCTTCTATGGCTCCGTAAATTCAAGGTTATCACCGCTTCTGTACTGCTCTTCATCGGACACTCATTGGGGGAGTGTTTATTTCGATTGCACAAGTTTTCCGGTGAAAATTGTCAGCGACACTATGAGGTTGGGCTGTGAATTCTGAGAGCAGTTTCATCTCAAGTCTCTCCTTTCAGTCCTTTTGTGTGTGTGTGTGTGTGTGTGTGTGTGTGTGTGTGTGTGTGTGTGTGTGTGTGTCTGTGTGTGTGTCTGTGTGTGTGTGTGTGTGTCTGTGTGTGTGTCTGTGTGTGTGTGTGTGTGTGTATGTGTGTGTGTGTGTGTGTGTGTGTGTGTGTGTGTGTGTGTGTGTGTGTGTGTCTTCAGCTTCTAATATTGTTTCAAGTAATTCCTATCACCGCTTTTTAATGTGCGTCAGTGCCTATCATCAATACAAATGGCTTGCTTTCAATAAACAAATGAAGCTATCTTAGACGAGGTCACTCGTGCACATCAGTCAGTGTTGTATATCCATAGCGTCAAATAGACGGCCGTTGGAACATTTTTATAACAAGCTCATATATCTTCAAACGGCTTGCTGTATTGGTAAGCTTGCATATTGTGTTAAAGTTTAATTCTAACATATATTTTTGCTCATAATAATGTGCCTGAAATAATTATTTGTATTTAATTTAAGCTTAATGATTATACAAACCAATACAAATATCTGCTTGTCGCACGATTCAAATTACAGGTGCTTCCTACGTATGTTTCTTCTTTTGGAAATCTCCGTTGTTGATCCAATGATCCAATGTCTCCAATGATCAATCGTTGTTGAGATCCAGAAGTGAGGATCGTTGAGGTCGTTTCGCCAAGCATGACTGAAGACAGTGCAGCAAGTGTGGTGCACGCCACATTTGACGAGGTCTTCAGTGAGGTGGGTGATGGAGGAAGATGGCAAGTTATCATGGTTCTGCTCACCTCCTACACGGCGTTCGTCTCTTCTGTCGACACATTTTCTCTCGTGTACAAGCTGGACGAACCCCAGCACTGGTGCGTGGCTCCGTCAAATAGCTCCATCACTGCTTCCACTGACCACTCGCTCGACAGTACAGCTTCTCCGCTTCTCTGCCCGCGAACACTCAGCTGTACCTGTGGCGGTTTGACGAACGACTCGTTGGTGCAGGACTGCGGTCGGTGGGCGTACAACACGTCGGTCTATTCATCGACAGTCGTCTCCGAGTGGCATCTGATCTGCGGCAGAAGTGCCCTGCGTTCTCTTGCTGTCAGTGTACACATGGTGGCCGGACTACTGGCGTCTCTACTGCTCGGCTCGTTGGGGGACCGTGTGGGTCGTGCACGCGCCGGTTCTGTGTGCATCGTCATCTTCCTAGTGGCGTCCCTCGCTCAGGCAGCCACTCACAATTTCATCGTCTACCTGCTCATCTCAGTGCTGACGGCCGGCTCTCACATGGGCATGTACTGTTGCTGGTACACGTTCTGTGTTGAGGCAGTCGGGGACCGATGGAGGTCGTACGCCGGCATATTCTGGCTGCTGCCGTGGTCATGCGGCATCAGCTGTGTGGCCATTGCAGCTTGGATGCTGCGCAGTTGGAGGTCTCTGCAATTGTTTGTGGCAGTCAGCGCCGCCCCTCTACTGCTGTGCGTGTGGCTCATGCCTGAATCTCCTCGCTGGCTCGTGGAGAGAGGTCGTTCGCGCCAGGCGGCTGGTATTCTACAGAAAATTGCCGCTTTCAATGGGCGTTCTCCAACACTTGATCTGGATGCTCTCACACGGAAACTGCAGCCTCTGTCGATGTGCTGTGAGCAAACTTCCAAACGCGCGTTTGCTTGTCGCGAAATCTCTGTGTTGTTTGGCTCTCGCGTCATGCTAGTTAGATCGTTGGCCACAGTCTGGTTGTGGGCTTCGATTGCCGTCGTCTACTACGGCATTTCGTTTGACGCAGCTCAGCTGACTAACAGTCCCTACTTGTCGATGGGCCTGGCTGGCCTCATGGAGCTGCCGGGAATGGCGTGTGTGTGGCTGATTGATCGATGGGGGCGTCGTCCTGTCATGGCCCTCATCTACTTATTGACGGCCGTCACGATTCTCCCCGTGCCGTTTGTGACTCGAGGCTGGCCTGTTCTTGTGCTCGGACTTTTCAGCAAGCTCGTGATCAGCGGTGGCTTTGGAGTTATCTACATCTATGTCGAGGAATACTTTCCCACGTGCGTCCGCAGTGCAGCACTTGGATTGGCGTCGACTTCTGAAGCAGCCGGAGGGTCGATCGCACCGTACATCTCGTTCCACTTGTCCAAGGTGCACTGGTCACTGCCCAGTGTGGTGTTTTTTGTGGTGGCGTTGGTGGCAGGGGTAGTGGTGGCTGCTGCACTGCCGGAAACACTAGGCAAGCCGCTGCCAGCCACTGTCAACGAATTGACTCAACCAGCCGACGTGCGAAACAGTGCGCCCAACTCGCAAACAAACCGTACCGACAAGACATCTGTGCTGGGTTTTGTTGGCAGTCTGGTGTGCGGCTGGCGTCGATCAAATGTCAAACATCAAACACCAACAGAAACATGCATCGATCACGTAAACTCTGACAATTCGCAATTATAAATCGCATGCTGCATTATTTTGTTATATACTGAATCAGTGAAAAGTTGAAGCAGAATATATACCGTCATGCCTATATTATCTACGTCTATGGTATATATATATATATATATATATATATATATATATGTGTGTGTGTGTGTGTATGTTGTACAAATTCCCAACGAGTCGATTTTAGTCGAGGATTTTAGCTCAATGCTATTATTCTTGCTAGATTTTTGAACATTTGTGTATTGGCTCAGTAAGATTTAGCAGCAAACTCATTTTATGCGTAACAAACATAAAAATATCAGCATGAGAGCTTATTATAATTTATAACTTGTTGATGAAGTGTTATGCTTGTGCTTTACATTAAAATCACCCGACTCATCTGCAGTTGTGATTTAAAAATCTGTTTTTGCTTTCGTGTCGTCTCGAATTCGGCTAATAAATCGACATTATAAACGCTTTTAATATACAGAGAATGAGAAAAAAATTGCATTCATTCAATGTTTATTAGATGTCTGCTTGTTTTTTGCTGTTTCAAATCGCAAACAAACACACACACACAGTGTTACCAATAATAATAAATATAAATGCTACAAATATCGGCCAGGTGGTGTGATTCAGTGTCAGTGTCAGTGTCAGTAGACAAATTGTCAGTGTGACAGTTGTTCAGTGAGTCAGCTGGTAGTCAGCCATGTGACAGGCACAGGATGAGGGCAGCTGGAACGTCTCGACGGCGAATGGTAAGTACTGATCGCACGGATCATACACCAGGAACCTGGCAAACACCAACGAAACTCTTGTACTATTTCTGACGGTTTTATCTCTCTTATATACCTATCAGATACAACTGGTTATATTAAGGGAAGTACACGCAATGTTCCTTGTTACACATATCAACGACCATGCGCCAGAAGTGCCTAAAAGATAGGGTTAGATTAGATATAAGATATATTAGAGAGCGTAGATTTTGTATCAGCTTCACTGAATTGTCAGATATTCCATGATCGACTCTGGATTAGACGCTATCGGTAGAATAAATTTGCTAATTTGATAATACTCTCATGTTGATGGCGACGATCGAGGCAAATCACAAAAATGTACCTGATGTAAGCCGACTTCTGCAGACAACTGGACTCGTAGCAGTGAGGAATGAGCGGACACGGTTCTCCAGCCGACAAGCATTTCTCCACACGAGCTGTCTGGGTGTATGTTTCATAGTCAGCCTAACACACACACACACACACACACACACACACACATACAGACAATATATTAGTTGTACGTTTTAGTCGACAAACATAGTTACTAATCATGTCCAATGCATTTGATGCTTTCAATGTTTTTGAAGTGATATGATGAATCTTGGCACCCCTCTAAGTAATGTGTTTGGACCTTAGCCACCCTTTGTTCCCATCTGGAGGTCCTCCACTGGGTTTTGGTTTTGTTGAGTGCTTATGTGTGTGTGTCAGTGGCAAAGTGGTGGTGTACCAACCTGAATATTATTGACAATAACTCGCCACTTGCCCTCGGAGTTGGCAGCTCTCAGGGGACGCACATATCCCACTTCAGTCGAGCACAGATATGTCTCCTCTTCGATCTCGTTCAATCTGTGACACACACGCACACAAACACGTGGCATTTCCAGTATAAGCTAATCTATTTTCACAGTCATTTTCGGTAATGTTTTCCAGAGCTGTAAACTTGCTGGATCGGCGATCGAGGTTAGTTGGGATGGGTATTGTTCGTAGATATCTTGTTTCTATGGCTACGAGCGATTCACAAAATAAAGTTTATCTTCAGTGTACGTTATGAGTTATTGTGCTAGCAAAACATGCAATTCGGGAGTGAGCTTCAGAGTGGGGAAGAGTTTAACCAGCATGGAATAATAGAGCCTTAGAATATTATAGAGTGTTTCATGATATTCAATTGAAAATGTGCAGTCAGTATTGATTATCACCTGTCCACGGAGTTTTCTGTGATCAACTCAGCCAAATCTGCGTACAACTGAACAAACTTCTCTTTATGATAGTTCAACGCCTGATGAATCTCGTACCTGTGGTGTTTTCAAAGACAAATGAAATTATTTGAGGCGAGTTGTTTGACTTCTTCGCCGCGATGAAGTGTAGGAAACGTGTAATTCCAATAACACTACATTAAATGAAGCAAAAATATGAAGGAATAAGCAAATATAATATATATGTAAGACATTTAATAAGTGTTATTCTTCGTGCTAATAACAAGAACGTGCTTTTGGAACAATCCACGAACAATTATCAACTGAAAAACGCATATATAGCGTTATATTATTTTTTCATATATTTATTTATATATTTATTCAAATATTTATTCGTAAAGATCATGTGATTTTGGTGATAATTATGACAGTCATACATTAGATAAACGTTTGACTATGTGCTTTCAGATTGAAATTACGCTTTCTATTTGGTATTATCCATGCTTTTTGTAAGTGTTTTCATGTCAGTCTCATACTGCCTGCGTATACCATCTGACTTGTCTGACTGCCTGCGTATACCATGCAATAAAGCGATAATATTTGTAGGAATTTATGTGTAGGAATTTATAAAATCAAGGCTATTTTTATAGCAGAAAAAACCAGCGCATTCGGGGGATTCAGCTATGTAAGTCATGTAGCTTCATGTGTCTCTTTGCCATGTGTGTTTATTTAATGCTGTATAATTTATAGATTATGTGTTACATGCTAGTTAAATATGTGATATGACATGAATATATGATATTACAGCCACTCACTTCGGATATTCAGCATCTTCAAGACACCAGGGATCTGTGGAGTTGCCACTGCATGCTGGTGCATCGGCCTTCTCAGGGCAGTAGCTATGAGGCTGGTGGTACTGAGGCTGGTGGTACTGAGGCTGGTGGTACTGTGGCTGATGGTACTGGGGCTGGTGGTACTGGGGCTGAAACATATCCATGTTATAAATAGTTGAAAATCATGCACCGAATGAAGACACCGTGTATTTTTTATAAGAAGATACAATTCACACAAATTAATATGAAGCATTATATTAGAAAAAGAATTATGTTGTATTAAACTCAAATTGAAATAAATATTTGACACTTTTTATCAAATAACATCGTGTGCTGTATATATATATATATATATGCACGTGCTTGAAATCACCTGGTATCCTTGGTAAGCAGCTGGTTCATATGCCGGGGTGGTGGGTTCATAGTGGCCTGAATGATGAGAAGGCGCGTGCTTCTCTGCACACACCACCGCCAGAACAGCACAAAATACCTGCACACCAAAGCGCTTACTAAAACACTAGTATTGATCTCGAAATACATTCAAATATGTCTACGAACGAAATAAATCAAAATTTTGCTAACAAAAAATATTCAATGCTCATGAGGAAATATAAAGTAAAAAAATGTTTGATCAATCAAATACTTGGAATATTTTTAAAACATTTATAAATGAAAACCGACACTGTCTTATAAAAGTCTCAACAGGCTGGTGCGCACTTGAAAGCCACTAATTATTGTTATTATTATTAATATTATTATTATTATTGTGCTGGTACTGACTATGAGAGAATGGTTCATGATGTGAGTCGTTGTTGAGCTACTGTTCAACTGATGGTCTGACTATGATACTGCTGGCTTTTATACGCACCAGCAGTCCTTCGCCATCATCTCCCATTCACTCTCTTTCTGGTTGTGCTCCCTTACTCTGCATTTTATCTCCCATTCCTCTCACTGTCCTGGGTGACGCCCACCAAAGCGCCCAAGTCAACACTCCCATATCTGAGTCTATGTGTGTGTGTGTATGTGTGTGTATGTATGTGTGTGTGTGTGTGTGTATGTGTGTGTGCGAGTTATGGAGCCTATTTTACTCACGGATATTCAAACACTGGCTCGACCATGAACGCATATTCAAGGATAGCTCACATCAGGTGTGTGTGTGTGTGTGTGTGTGTGTGTGTGTTTGTGTGTGTGTGTGTGTGCTACAGCCAATTATTATTTCATATTCCCACATTGTTCGACTGCTGTGCGAATTATAATAGGGAAGTTCATGTGCTTTTTACCGTGTGTCATTGCGATTAATTCCAGACACCGTCCATAGAACGTTCCTGTTCCGATTTCTCTAAGCTATGGTGTCTTAATTAAATTGAGTTTATATACAAGGGCGTATTTCTTTAATATTGCTAGCAAAAAAAAAATTATTACTAAAATTATCTAAAATTTTACTAGAAAAATATTGTTTACAATCAATATTTTTCAATGACTAATGTTCAACACATGTGTTGGTATTTTTTATGTTGTAAGAAACAACGGAAAAATGCTTGAATTTGATGTTGTTTCTGATAAATGTATGGATGCACAAAAACATACCTGCTCTCAAAATTTATCTTAAATTTTGCTTCTGATACACCTCTCATAAATTCAGTCTCTAAATACTAATAAAAAATATAATTATTGGTGTTTGAAGCCAGCTCAAGTAGAACTACACCGAAATCAGTGCAAACATTTGAAAATACATTATATACTTAATAATTGTATACTTGATAATTGTATACTTAATAATTGTATACTTAATCATAGTATACTTAATCATTATATACTTAATCATAGTATACTTAATCATAGTATACTTAATAATAGTATACTTAATAATTGTATACTTAATCATTGTATAATTAATCATTGTATACTAATAATTGTATACTTAATCATTGTATACTTAATCATTGTATACTTAATCATTGTATACTTAATCATTGTATACTTAATCATAGTATACTTAATAATTGTATACTAAATAATTGTATACTTAATAATAGTATACTTCAGAATTGTATACTTAATCACTGTATACTTAGTCATTGTATACTTAATCATTGTATACTTAATAATTGTATACTTAATCATAGTATACTTAATCATTATATACTTAATCATAGTATACTTAATCATTATATACTTAATCATAGTATACTTAATAATTGTATACTTAATCATAGTATACTTAATAATTGTATACTTAATCATAGTATACTTAATAATTGTATTCTTAATCATAGTATACTTAATAATTGTATACTTAATCATAGTATACTTAATCATAGCACGGGGTCTATGTCCCTCATTCCCCCCTCCCCACTTGGAGGATATGATTGGCTGCAGCATGATCGCGAGTGAAGGAGCCGACACAGGGGGTCGCGAGCAGGTCACACACAAGGTCACGTGACCACATGACCGCTCCGTCCCAACACAACTTCCTTTTAATTGACCTTTGTGCGTGTGCGTGTATGTCTGCCTGACTGCCTGTATGTATGTGTGTGTGCATGTGTGTTATTGTTCATGATTGACTGACACATTCCAATAATTCCAGTCAATCTCACTGTCACACCGCCTTATGCGTGCCTCGTGTGTGAGCCGACATCCATGGTCATGTCATTGATCGTATCAGCGTGTGTGTGAGAGTGTGTGTGTCAGTGTGTGTGTGTGTGTGTATGTGTGTGTGTGTCAGTGTGTGTGTGTGTGTCAGTGTGTGTGTGTATGTGTGTGTGAGTGTGTGTGTGTGTGTGTGTGAGTGTGTGTGTGTGTGTGTGTGTGTTATGTATTTTGACGGTATATGCGTTATCAAAACGGCATCATTATTTATACGTGTCACACTCATGCGCACACACTCACTCATACATGAAATCATACACCTCAAGTGAAGGGCCACAAACACACACACACACACACACACTCACACACTCACACACACACACACACACACACACACACTCACACACACTCACACATTCACGCACAAACTGACAAACAACAAGAGTTGCCAAATTCTCATCCGCTTGAAAGATACGAAATATTATGTAAAATAGTGTGAGATACTAATACTTTTTTAATACAATGCATTTCATAATTTTTTTAATTAGTACACTTCACGCATGTCATTATATATATATATATATATATATATATATATATATATATATATATATATATATATATTTGTTAAATTATTCAAATGTTAATATTGTTAAGATTGTTTTAAAAAGAACACAGAAAGGAAACACAATTGTTCGGGTAACGATAAGTTTTAATACTGGGTAACATCAACTGTAGAACATGGGGAAAGTGTAGCTTACCAAATCTGCAACCACGCTAGCACACGAACAAACAAACGTATTGGTAATAGTGTATGTTAGCCATATCAGGTCTTGCTAAACCAGTGGTTCTTTACATGTGGGGAATTCCCTGTCTGGTGGGGAATGGAAGAGTTGCCAAGTGGGAAGCTAAATGTCGGAAAGAACAGGACAAGTGTGTGTTTTTATCCATTCAAATTCGTATATTTTTGTTTCTAATGAGCTCTAATGACATTTAATTTGATGTAACAACTGAATTTATTGAATTTATCAGCGCTGTTGTGTGGAAAATAAAGAAATGGCTCATTAAGAAGTGGGGAATCAGTGAGAAATAAGGTTGAGAACCACTGTGCTACAGAGAATCATGCAGTAGAACTAGGATCATTATTGAATTATGGACGACAAAATCGACTTTCCTTGACTGTGTTGAAGTAGAGGAGGTGACTAGATACCGTATAGGACTAAACCCTTCCAATACTTGGAGCCAGCAATCATCCACCAATGTGACAATACACTTCATACCTCAATATCTCCTCTGTTTTCTATCTATACTTTTCTGCACTAGTGATAAATTTGAGCGCTATAAAACTAATTTCATCATAGTGTGGTTATATAGTGTTGATGTTTTCTATGAAGGCTGGCACATATGTGTACAAATATTTATTAGACTATATTTACAGAATAATATTTATGAAGGTATAAATCAAAATTAAACAGATATTATTTAGTTTAGAAATAAGTCCAATATATTTTGTCGTGTCATTTCTGAAATATGTGTCATTACATACATGCGTATATACAAAGATCACACACACACTCACACACACACACACACACACAAACTCACTCTCACACACACACACACAGACGCATAATGAGACAGAAAGAGGGAGGGAAAATCATGTCCTTGTCTTATTGTCCTTGCCAACTGTGAGGTGGTCTCATAGACTAGTAGCCACACCTACACCTACACACACACACACACACACGCACACACACACAGACACACACACACACACACACACTGACACACACGCACACACACATCGTATATAAGCTGTGAGGTGACCGCTTGGATCATCATATCATTTCCGACAGTTTGTTCAGAAACATCAGGATATACAGGATGAAATTGATATTGGTGGGTATTCTAACACTCAGCAATGCTCCCTGCACATTGATAGCCCAAAACAGTAGATTATCTAACCTATTTTATCATATTTGTTTATATAAAAGTCTTCCAAGTACATAACAATGTTCTTCTTGTCATAAACCTCGAAATATCGTGAATTTTTCCAGCTGGCACTTCCAGTGTGACTAATTTCTATGAATGTACCACCAATTTCTAAATTGCTAATATTCCCCGAGTCAACATGCAACTCTTTCAATGAATTGTCGTTCATATGTGATGTATCGTCGTGCAATGTATTGAGTTCAATGTATTGTCGCATGCAGGCAGTCATCTGTGTTATGGTAGTGAGGAGTACGGCCTCTCATCCGCCTCCACAATACGGACATCCTCCCGCCTATGGACACCATGTGAGTGAGCTGTTATTAATTACATGCAAATCCAGTAGCATGAGAAGAGTGCAAGCACTATTACAATCAGAACCTTAAGACAGCATTGAGGTTTGGAGTTAGCGTACTGGAGCTCCGCCTAGCATATACAAATTCAGATGATCTGTTCCTACATGATTCATTAGAAGTTCGCTGTTCGTGCTGTATATTTCATATTGAATGGCTTGATACACCAAATGAATCAGTCGGAGAAATCATTATCAGAATATAAACCCACTGATCATTTGCTTATGTGAGGAATCTTTAATATATGTGATTTACTTGGAAACCACTTGTCTAAAACCAATATGTTTATATTTGGTAAATTTGATAAACAATTTATTCTTTGGAGATAATATACAATATTATAATAATAATAGTTAATATTGTATGCAAACTATCATAGATGCACCATTATGACATATATTGAATTATGACAGGCCGGGTACAACCACTACTGCGATCCCAAAGAAACACCGAAATGTGCCGAGAACATCACGGTGAGTTGGTGTCTGGAAGACGAACACTATCCATCATACGAAATCAAGGGTGCCATCTCACAAGATCACGTGTTCGCCAAGAAATATTCGGACATCGCCAGCCAGTCAGCCGACGATCTTGTGGAAGGAATCACCAAGGAGCAAGAAGAGGGATTCGATTACTCCTTCTACACGGGAGTTTCGACCGGGGACTCGCCGTATGACCTCACTCACTGGACCGGACCGGCAGGATATATCTGTCCCAGCGCTGTCGTCTACGCCATGCCCAAGAGAGCTCAGAACTCAGTCGGAGAGTGGAGGGTGATTGTCAATGATGGACATTACTACACGCAGACGGCCAGGTGAGCTCTACGACACTTCGACAAAGTGAATATACGAAAACCACAATGTATATGCTGTATATTGATTTGCATGCATTGCTTCACATAAAGAAGCTGCTTCTATTAATGCCAAAGGCAAAATCAGAAGCTGAATTTTAACCGTATCATTCACAGTGGAAAGTTATGTTTAGATGTTTTGTATAATCAAATAACTGGTTTGATAAAGTTTGCACGCTTATCATATCAGTGAACAAAAATGCTAACACGTTACTACGCGATGCTTGAAAATACTCTAATTACACCATATATTTGCTTGAAAATACTCTAATGTAACGGCAATTTCTCCACGACATGCTTGAGGTCCAACTGAAAGTGTTAGGCGTGTATCCAACATATGTTGTACTGCTGGCATGAGTAATAATACATTGACTGCCTGATGACTGCAGGGTTGAAATCTGCCAGCACCCTGATGCCGCGTGCAGAGGTCTTGCTCCCTGCTACAAGAGCAAGTGTACGCAGAAGTACATCTTCCATCGTCTGCTGTCGTTTGACCCGTGTGACCCGTACCGTGGCCTCTTCATCGACACATTCAGACTACCCAGTGCGTGCAGCTGTCACGTGGCCGCCCACTGATCGTGACGTCATCAACGTGGACCAATCGAATTCGACTTTGCTGCTCTGCGAACCAATTAGTGAAGACTTATGCTGACTCAAGGAACACAATTAGATAGACATTAAGGAACAAGTAATGTTTGACATGATAATCAAGATCGCGACATTAATTTAACATGAGTGTGCTTGAGCATGAAATCGCGGTCATTATTTATTGAGAATGAATGTTTGTCTAGCAGTTAAGTGTGTCTATATAAAAGTGAATTTTCCCAACTGGACATGACATAAATACAAGCAATGATACTTATCTATTAATCTTTTAATCCATCATATTTAAATTCCTCGAGTGGTACAGATTACTGGCCTACAAATAGTTTAGCTATAAATATTAATAGAGGTCGTTAACCTGTTTTTGCAGCAAATTATTATTCTTGTTTAATATAGCTGTTAAATAGACTTGACCTAATAAGCGCGGGAATTGTAATGCCCCACGCCCCCACCTGTATTATTATATACGATTTCTCCTTAAATTGTGTTTGCTTTTGCACGAAAATAGAATTTTCAGTAATGTGTTAGATTTGATTTATTAGCAAACGAATGACAATAGCATTTCTGACCAGCGGACAAACGAAAATAGCAGAGAAACTTGAAAAAGCAAAAAAAATATGAAAACACTATTTAAAAAAACAGAGAAATAAAGAAACAGTTACAAAATTCGCCAAATCTACTCCGCCGCGATCCATAACAGTGCATTATTTGGCCATTATAAGATTGTTTGACGTAATATTTACCACGAGGATCTGCATCAAATAGTTCACGTGAAGTTATGGTAACTCATTCAACAAGACCGCGATTTCTTCAGGAGTGAGTGAAGGCAGTCGTCTTTGCTCTATCCTACCTAGGTATAGCTCTTCTTCCGGAGTGATAAGTGGTACGTTGTCCCTGTTTTTTATGCCAGTGTTGGGACGGTCGGTTTCTGTAACATCATCAGGATCTTGCGTCGCCAACACCGCCATATCTTCAGGAGTGAGTGAAGGCAGTCGTCCCTGCTCTATCCTACCTTCGTATAGCTCTTCTTCCGGAGTCATAAGTGGTACGTTGTCCCTGTTTTTTATGCCAGTGTTGGGACGGTCGGTTTCTGTAACACCATCAGGATCTTGAGTCGCCAACGCCGCCATATCTTCAGGAGTGAGTGAAGGCAGTCGTCTTTGCTCTATCCTACCTTCGTATAGCTCTTCTTCCGGAGTGATAAGTGGTACGTTGTCCCTGTTTTTTATACCAGTGTTGGGCCGGGCTGTTTCTGTAACATCATCAGGATCTAGCGTTGCCAACGCCGCCATATCTTCAGGAGTGAGTGAAGGCAATCGTCTTTGCTCTATCCTACCTTCGTATAACTCTTCTTCCGGAGTGATAAGTGGTACGTTGTCCCTGTTTTTTATGCCAGTGTTGGGACGGGCGGTTTCTGTAACACCATCAAGCTCTTGTGTCGAAATTGCAGCATTATCGGTTGTTGTTTGGATGTCGTGGTATAATGTGGAGGAAGTGGCTAGATGCTCAAAGGGTGACACATCCGATAAATCCGAGTGGGAACGGAAATTTCTATGTAGGCATTCAACCAGCAACACAGATACAAGAGCAGTAAGCCCCAAAAACGCACGCATCTGTAAACAACACATTACATCAGGATAGCTAAATCAGCCATAAATGTACACACGTGCATTTTTGAGATTGTACATTTTGGGAGAAGTTGACATAAATGTGCTCAAAGTAATCTGAGTTAATAACTAGGTCAATTAACCTGTAATTTTTTCAGCAAAGTTCAACAGCCTACTCAGAAATAGGCAAATGCAAGCCATCTATCTATCTACTATCTAACTATCTATCTGACTATTCATCTATCTATCAACTATCTAACTATCTATCAACAACAATTTTATAACTACATTTATCAAATGAACAACATTCAAATTTACAAGAAAAAATATAGCGTGTATATCATAAGTTCAAGAAATATACACGAATCATAAGTAACAAGAAATATAACGTGTATATCATAAGTTCAATCGTAGTCTTCGTTCTGTTTCTCTGCTCCGCGTGTGTATCTACCGCCTCACATATTGGAGAGGAAATCTTACGTGTCCTTTTCTACCTCACTGCACAAATATATGCTATCCTTGCCGTCCCCTCTTACTCTACCTTTTCGACGCCACTAGCCCTCATAATGTTATCTGCTCTTCTTGTGCCCCCACCTACTGTAACTTGTTGGATCATTTTGTTCATTAATTCTATAATTACCACTTGAGATGCGCAGCCTCCAAAATTGTGTTCTGGATTTGTCAGTGTTGTTCGCGTCTGTTTTGTATCATTACTGCCCGTATATAAGAGTGTGCATGTGTATGTGTATATATACATGTACTTGTATAATGCTTGTCCACTTACTCCACGAAATCTTCCTCGTGCTTATTATCCTGTATGTTGACTTTCTTCGACAGCCCATTTGGACTCTCCCCTGCCGAGCAAATTGATTCTATTTTCCTTTTCTCTCGCCCATTGGTATGTTATATTTCGTGCCTCTGATTACTTTGTGCGCTATAGCAAATACATTTGTTGTTGTTGTTTGTCTTGTCTACAATTGCATGAGTACGATAATACTGAAATGAAAAAGTATTTAGGGCAGGAGTTCTTAACCTTCTAATATTTCCATACCCCGAATGGACTGTCGAATGTTATTCCATACCCCTTTATGACTTGACTGTTCAAGTAATAATCACCAATCCTATTATTTGTCAGTATGTCTTCCTGATCCACGAGTATTTCAATCGCTTGAATTCACTGTACTTTAGATACGGATTACTAGAAAAAAAAGAATTGAAATAATTATTAATAATCAATTATAAATAATATATTTAAAAAATTATAATTAAAATAATTATCCATGATTATATTATTTATAAACCAATGTTAATTTATAGTAGTACTCAGAAATCGAGTCCCATACCCCTGACTTTTGGTTCTCATACCTTCAAGGATGTCGATACCCCCGGTCATGAACCCTGATTTAGAGTGATGGTGTCCGCTTTGATTTACCTTCAGGCAGGTATCTCGCTGGCAAACACACCGCACAGCACCGAGTCCAAATCACAATTGAAACGAGTAATTAATGAGGCGAATTTATATGCAGCTGTAATGATGCCCAGCTGCGCCTTATCAAGTTGCCTTCCAAGTGAAATCACCGCAGAATGAATCAATGTATGAGTCAGACGTCTGCAGTCTCCACGTCTTGTTTCGGGCCGTCTAAATTCTGTTAATTCACTCGACGAAGTTAACGCGCTGGACGTATGAATCAGCTCTAGGAAGGAGAATATTTGATGCTGGCAAACACATAGCAAGATATTTCCAGCGTGGGCGAAAGTTGATTCATATTGAAGCTATATTAGTTCTGTGCCCAATTTTGTCTAATGAATTGTAGGAACGCCTACAGTATTGTGTGGTCACGGCGCGCCCGACTGGTTCGCGTCCCCAGACGCTATCGGTAATCGGTGCCTTGCACCTGAAGGGGGCTGTGGCCGCCGTCTGTTATTTCTATTTATTTAATAGTTAAATATCATGCAATTGTTATATTGTTTCTGTTTTATTGTTAGACCTTTTGTGCGCCAAATGTGAAGGTGTAAAGACAACAACACATTGTGCTTCGGTAAAATACCGCAGTTGTTCGTTGCAGCTCGTGTGTGCTACTTACTCGTTACTGTAGGCGTTCCTACAGAATCATAACTGGTTTTAGTGGATTGCAGTACAACGGTACAACTGAATATGAAAAAGTCAACATTATAATTGAGATTTTGTGTTGAGATTGAGGACAGACATAGGTTACAAAGAGGTGTCAGAGGGTTGTTAAGTGTTCTGAATGGAAATTGCCCAAATATACTGGTGAGTACAATATGCTTTCTCGATGAGTTAAATGAATTAAGAGAATATTGTCTATTATTGTAGCCATGTATATAATGGAGTGCTTGTAACAATTAGGGACTACGATGCATGGCTACTACAATTTGTACTGTGTGTAATCAGCACTGTTGTGAGAATGGGCACCAGTGTTTTGCCATTGTGAAAAAATTGTGCATGTATTGCTTGCTGTGATTGTTTCGAACCTTCACGATCTTAAATCGCTTTGTGCATTCAAACATGAAACTGTTTGAAAATCACTCCCCACGCCCAGCAGCTAAGAGGTTAAAGGCCCCAAGTGACAGCTGCTACACGGGAAGAAGCCGAAGCTTATGAACACACACAGGTGTGTCCCGTGTAGCTCGCTGTTTCCGCAGAGCATATTCTCTCCACGCCATGGCGCCACAAGGACGTAAGACGTATTATAGAGGGCCTCCTCCCCAGAATGCATTGCACAACACATGACTGATATCTGGTACCATTTACTGCTGGATGGACGGAATTATAGAAATCGCTGCTGTTGGATTATAGAATTCGCCCAGAGAAATTATCCTCCGCCGGGCTTCGAACCACAGACCTCCCGATTGTGAGGCGGGTGTACTACCACTACACCACGGAGTCCAACAGTTGGATAAAACACGTTTTTGAGCATTAGTTCATTGTTGATTCATATATCGAAACACAACAAAACATTCAACAAAATTCACATAACAACATATTGTTAACGTTAACATGCTACATTCAGAATGTTCATAGTATACTACCTGATCAGCACAACAAGATATCTACATAACGTTCACTGTAACAACATCACTATGTTGTCACTACATTGGAAACATTATCTTGCGACTTGCTATTTTCATCAACCACTGCAGATGTTGAAGGGGCTGCCGGAGTAGTGGTCGTTTCACTCGATGAATCGATTGAGGGTCGTTGTCGTCCTGTGAGGTCTGGTGCTTCCATGACGTAAGCCTTCGCAGGCACCATGTGGTCGGCGGGCACTCCTAATGGCTGCCAATCGTCTCCACCTCCTGTTGGCAATTTGTCACTCGACGAAAATCCATCTGTCTGCGAGGATAGCTCGGCTGATGTTTGTCCTTTCAACGTGTGATGAATAGTGGAGGCAGACTTCACCTGGGCCTTCTCCGCTGGATTTCCTCTCCGTTCCGGACGGTAGCGTGGCTGCAGGCCCTGTGTGAGCCCTGTTTGCGCAGCAGCAGAGTTGTCTAACTGGGTGTATTGGCTGGTTTGAGAATGTTGTGCATGCGGGTGATGGTGTAGCTGCTGAGAGTACAGGCTACTTGTGTCTGGCTGTCGTGAGTGAAATGTTTGCACTTCAAAACTTCTTGATGGAGCGCCGTAGCTTTGGCGTGGCCGGGTGGTTGTGTGAGGACTCGACTTGGTTTTCGCTCGATATACATGTACCGGAGGCCGAACTCCTTGATAGATGATGATTGGTGGCTTGTTGTAGGCTTTTGGTGCGGGAAGGTATACAGGAGCAGGCTTCACAGCAGGTCTATTCTGTCTCAATCGAAGTGGTCGGTACTTAGACTTGCCGTCTGAACCTTTGCTCTTCTGATGCTGACCGTAGCTGGTGCTAACGGATGCCGGATACTTTCCACTGGATTGACCTTTAGAAGGCGGTCTATACCCACCACTGATAGGCGGTGGATACTTGGATTTTGTTGATGTAATTGAAGGAGCTGCATAGTTGTTCTGTGGCTTTTTAGGTACTTTGTAAGTATGAGTAGGCTTAGGTGCCTTGGTTGCTTTAGTTGAAGGCACTCCGTAAGTCCTTGTGGGAGTGTGTGGCACCTGCCTGATTTCTGGCTGCTGATATACATGGATGGGAGGGTGACCAGCGTATATCACATGTGGTGCCTTTGTTTGGGCAGGTGCCTTATATGAGGCATTTGGTCTTGATGTAGGATAAGAACCTTTACTAGTTCCTTTGCTTTTAGGTTTTGAAGGGGTTTTGTAGCTGCTCACCACTGGAGCGGAATATGAACCTGTCTGACCTTTACCTTTACCATGAGACTGTGGTAGAATTGGTGCTGGTTTCTGTGAAAAATGTCCCTTATTATTTGCTGCTGTGTTCACGGGAGCTGAATAGGATTGAGTGGGTGGTGTTTGGTATGACGACTGGGGCTTCTTTTGCTGATTATTTGTGTGCTTGGGAGACCTATATGACGAGATCGGTTGTCTAGTACTGTGAGTCTGAGTGTGAGAAGCTGTCATGTAGATAGGTTGTGGTACGTTGACATAGACGGGAGCTGGAGCTGGCGGTGACTTGATGTAGACTGCGTCCCCCCCTCGTTGACCAGCCGATCCATAACCGGATTGAGCTGCTTGATTGTTGGTAGGCGGAGGAGCACTGTATCCTCGTGGCTGCTCACTTGCTGATCCATGGTGACCGTGCGCCGAAGCAGACGCTGTCCTGGTCGCAGAATGTCCAGTTCCACCGCTGCCTCCATCTCGTCTGATACTGTTTGAGTATTGGTACAGCGTATCGGAGCCAGACGGCTGGCCCACTCTTCCAGCAGCGCGCGATACCGACGTTGGTTTGTTGTTGTAGAGAGTACTGGACTGTAGCCGTCGCTGTAAGTGAGATTTCGGAGCGCCGTATGATGATGTCGGCCGGTTGACAGCGACGGGTGGGGCTGGGGTGTGCACCACATGGATTGGAGGCTGCGAGTCTGACTGGTAGATTAGTACCGGCAGATCGTGGTGAGGTAGAGGCACGTACTTCACCGACGTCGCTGCCTTTCCTTGTCCTCCGCCACGGCCCCTCTGACCTCCGTAGTTGCTCTGCGCCACAACATGGTGGTGGTGTTAAACGCAGGATGATCGCATGGACATTGTGATATGTTATAAGTTGATACATAGACAACGAGGTGAAAACATGGCTACATCAAACATTTCCATAAAGACATAGTAATTAGTTTTCACTGCTGACTGATGTGTAGTCACCTTGACACGTGGAGGTTTGGGAAAATGAACGATAGGAGGTTTGTTGTTGCTGTAGACAATGGGTCCAGCGTACTTGACAGGTCGAGAATATCCATCTGAGAGAGCCAACTGCATTCTCACGGCCAGGACACACATCAACAAGGTGATCTGTAAATATAACCACACAGCGAAATCATATGCTAATTCAAGTGATACTATCTCCAAGTGAATATGCTAATGATATGAATATGCGAATTTCAAAATGTTATCTCCAAGTGAAGGAGTAGCTGTATTTAGAACAAACTCAATTTAAGAAGAAAATTGTTTAGCAGTAGTTAGCTGCAAATACATTGACTCCAGGGCTGGTTCAGTCAAAGTTGGAAGAATTGGGTAATAAATATATCACGTAAGAGAAGTAGATCAAAGGATTTGGGCCTTGTTCATGAAAATCGAGTGGGACAGATTTGTTTCAACCCAACAAGTGGAGGTCACAGAAAAAAACAATCTGCCTAGGTCGATCAGTGAAAGTTTCCACAATCGTTCACCATTGCACACACACACACACACACACACACACACACACACACACACACACACACACGTCATAAAATTGATTTCACGCTCGATCATGCGTTGCTCACGATCGTGCAACACAGGCGGTTGGACACGCACACCGTTGCTGAATAGTTTTCACGGTCGATTGTGAATCGGCGTAGCAACGGACACACACTGCATGTTCTCTCTCCACACACACACACACACACACACGCGCACACACACATATATTCCCTCTAGTCCAGGGGTTTAACCGGGGGTGTCCATACCCCTTGAGGGTATGGGAACAAAAGACCAGTGGTATGGGAATATATTTCTGGCTACTGGTATAAATTATCAATGGTTTATGAATAATACAATTATCAATTATTATGTTATTTCCTAGTAATGCGTATCTATTACAATGGAATCAAGCGATTGAAATACTCGTGGATCTGGAAGACATACTGGCAAATGAGAGGATTGATGATAATTATTTGAACAGTCAAGTAATGGAGGTATGGGACCATATACGACAATCCATCGGAGGTATGGAACTATTAGAAGGTTGAGAACCCCTGATCTAGTCTGTTTGTAATGTCACATTGAATTGCGCTTGCATAACTGTGTTTTGATTCCAGGATTCTGGAAATAAGATCAACTGTATTTCTGTATGCCTCGATGCGGTATCAACATGCTCTTCTGAAATGTTGCTTTTTCAAACTTGCCGATCACCGACTATCGTGTTTGTATGTGCATCATAATTGCACAATATATTACCATTACACACACACATACACATGTGTGTACTTTCCTCTGTCACCACACCAATGCCACCGAACATGCAGTGTGAACACCGTACATGTGTGTGTGTGTGTGTGTGTGTGCGTTTGTAAACACATCGTGGTGGTATGAGCGAGCGTGTGAACATGTGTATGAATGTGAATGTCTCTGAGAATGTGTGTGAGTGTGAGTGTGTGTGTGGGCATTGTGTAAGTGATATTGTTTGCTACCTCTCGCGGTCTGTCTGTCTGTCTGTGTGTGTGTGTGTGTGTGTTGATGTTGGTGATACGGTGAGAACGTGATGACCGCAATGAAACAACACACATCTCCTCCTTCCGTCCGCGAAAACGAGCGAGCGAGCAAAGATACAAGTGAAGAAGAGAGAGACAAGATAAGAAGAAAAAAGCAGATTTAGAGCCAGGAAAGAAAGAGGCGAATAACACGAACGGAGAAAAAGAATGCGAATAGAAATGAGATTTGGAAGAAGGAACAGAGGAGCCAGATAAGAAAGACAAGGATAGAAAGAATACAGAGAATTCGGTAGATAAACAGGATAAACAGAAGACGAAGGGAGAATTCGAGAGAAAATTCAAGATAACTAGCAGAAGAGGGGAGTCGGGAGGTGAAGAGGATGTTGATGGATTGCTCTTACGTCATGTGATCATTTATGAGAGTCGAAGATGTCATCACATGACACGCACGTGCATAACACGTTCACGCATCGATGATGATGGTGGTTGGCAGGTATGATGTCACAAGACACACAGACCAGATGCCTCACAGAGATGGCCACACGATTGCTGTGTGTGTTTGTGTGTGTGTATGTGTGTGTGTGTGTGTGTGTGTGTGTGTGGTCACTGACACAATCCACACGTGTGCTTCCAAGTCTATAGACCCAACAGCCAAATGCACACACACACACACACACACACACACACAAACATATTTTCTGACACGCAGTGTGACTTCCTATAGCTACTTGCGCCAGTGCGTATGTGTTTGCCTGTTCGTGTGTGTGTGTGTATGTGTGTGTGTGTATGCTAGGTCGCAATATTGCGCAAGGGCCGACGAACGTCTACTATGAGGTCGACTATGGTGTGCAGGTGTCAGACAGACAGACAGACACACACACATACACACACACCATCACGCATGCATACATGCATAAGAGGCTTGTCTAGTCGCTATTCGAGCTGCTTGTATGTATGTCCGGCTGTATGTGTGTGTGTGTGTGTGTGTGTGTGTGTGTTGGCGGGTGTGCATCGTAAACAGTGATCTCGACAGACAGGCGGTCACCACTGCCCGCCGTGGAGAAAGCCCACACACACACACATACATACACACACACACATACACATACATACACACACACATACACCATTGCTTGACTAACCACGTTTGCATCTTCGCTACTGATTTTGTGTGTGTGTGTGTGTGTGTGCTCATCTAAATGCATGCACGACTGCAACACACACACACACACATACACACACACACATACACACACACACACACACATACACACATACACACACATACACACATACAGAAAGGCAGGGTGGCGGTATATCTGTGAGGAATCTCTTGTGGTTACATAACAGTTCACCTGGTGCATTTGAAGGCTTGGTCTTTTGGTCTCGGGTTGCATGCGGTGAGTGTATAAGTGTATTTGCATGCTTATATGTGTGTCTGTTTGTGTGTATTGTGCACAATGACCGCTAAACATATGAAGCTATGAAGCTGAAACATACTTTGCCTAGTAATTTTGTGTATCCTGGTAGAAGTCAAGTTCGTCGTCTGTCAAGCAAATATATATATAGATAGCCCGTGATGTTGGAAGCGAGGATCTTCCAATTTACATTATCAATTTACATTTAAATGCATGCGTACAAACTTTTGGCAGATACCGTATATGTAATGTTTTGTACCTTATATGGGCTGTAAGCGCAAAGTTCTGAGGTGTAAGTGTTTTTGTGTAAGTTATTTTTTCAGGTGTAGAAAATGTTTGATGATAACATTGATTTTTGTCCCATTTACACTACGAGTCAAATTGGAATTTCTCAAATCTCACAGGCGTGTTATGGTTCGATTAAACCTCTAGAACATACCATGTTACACATATGTACCATTTGTTACCGAAATCGTTTCAAGAGTATAACATACTAAAGAATAATAACACTAAAAAATGTAACCACCAAGAGCCAGAGTAACACGAGCGCAATATAAAAATCACATATATTGAGCAAATACGCCACTACATCTTGCTGAGGGATGCAGGGAAACAGCTGATGCACAGGATACAGGATATCTCCTTGGATTCTGGACGGTTAAAACGGTTCAAGATTCCATAAAATGCCATATTTATGACACAAGATTTTCAGTATATTTTTAGATATATGATAAAAAGCATCTTGCATGAACACAAAAGCAATTTGTCTGCAATATTCAATATTCAATATGCAATATTCAATATGCAATATTCAATATGCAATATTCAATATACAATATACAATATGCAATATTTGCTGACTGACTGGCTGGCTGTTGCTCTAATTAATTCCAACCTCATGAATATCTTTCCATATACAGTGTACACACACACACACACACACACATGCAGACACACAGACATCACTTTCACTGAATTGACGTACTTTCGACTGTTGGTTTGTATGCGTGTGTGTGCGTGGCAAATGTGTGCACGTATTATGACATGCGCGTGTGTGTATGTGTGTGTGTGTGTGGGTGTAAATATGCAAGTGTATGTGTGTATGTTGGTTCAGTAAGATTTGAATTGAAATAATGCTTGCTTAACTCAAATAACGGTTCCAATTCCAAAGTTTTCTAAGTGCCTAAAACTAGAGCTTAAGACAAATAATCTGAAAGTTGGATTGATCTGGAAATGGTTGCACATTTAAATCGCACAAATTATCTCGAATAATATTTTTTAAAGTCATTGGGGTGACAAGAATTAAAACTGAGCAAAATATCACCATGTTTTATATTATAAATTATTCCTAAATTCAAAATGTTACTAATAGTTCAAAATATATTGTTTTTAAGAGACATCAAACATTCACTTTGATTTCGTGTTAATAAATGTTATTAATTTTGATTAGTTTGTTAGATTGTTGAATGTAATTACAATTATCTCGTGTATACACGCACTAATATTCAAAACATTTCTTTTTCCAGCCCACTCCGCTGTATTAATGAGATAGCAGCATCAATATTTATGCTGGGCGTATCAGATAGTCAAATGACCACCAAATCACATCCTGTAATCTCACTTGACCCCGCGTGACCTCATGGATATTTGGCGCGCAAAATGTCGTCACACACACACACACACGCGCATACAAAAACACACAAATGCTTTGGCGTATGCACACAGAGAGATTAGCTAAAAGTCACGAATTTAGCGCCGGGCTTTGTACAGAATATTGAATGATAATTAGGTGAAATTGTTGGTGGGACTTTATTAGCATAACTTCGAGTCGAGTCGTGTGTCTACACTGACACATACACACACACACACACACAAACACACGCACGCATACTATGTTACTATGTATACTATACATCTTAACGACACGGGTCACAGATACCTTCAAAGACATTATCAATAATACATTAAATAATACATTATTCAAAATATAAAAATAATTAATACAATAAAATAGAGTATTTCTCTATCACTTCAACGTTTTTTTGTGTGTGTTTCTTGGTATTTCAGTACTAAATTATATAAACATATTTTGCACATATATACAGAATTCTTGATGAGCTAACAAGATCGCTATTTTCCAAATATATTTCTCTCGCGCTTGTAAGTTTCTTGAGCCTGTCATTTTCTTGCAAAAATTCAGTGTATGATTGTGTCTGAGTGTGTATGAGTATGTGAGTGTATTTTTGTAGTTTTTTCTTGTTGTTTTTGTGTTTTTGTTGATTAAATCATGTCGATGATGTTGTAGGCATTTCAACTGCTTAAAGTGGGATATAATTCGAGCAAAATATTCCTTGATATAAATATTTTTATTATTTATTCTGTTTAGTTTGCAATGTGTCGTTTAGGAAAAATGTGTGCGTGTGTGTAATATTTGTCTGCTTGCTATTTTAATTACAGTAATAAGTTAAAAAAAACAGATAGAATTAGTTTATTGTTCCACAAGAAGAGACGGTGCCACCTGGTTAAACGGGAATTTACTCATTAGCACATGTCTAACGTAAATATGCGCTTCTATAAGAAGTTATAAATCTAGGGGAACATACTGGCAATTATACAGGTTAATTATATTTAAAATCCAATACAATTAGTAAAATTATATGAGCAATGCATTGGTTATTACAGTTAATATTATATTTATAATAACAGGTTAGTTGCCCGGAGTAAATCAATAATGAGGAATTTTTTGTTTGGTTAGGGTCACAAACTAAGTTAAAAATAAAAATCAAAGTGATTTCACTCACATACAAATTCATACATGAAGTGAATAATTAATTAAACCAATTAGAAAAAGTTAATTTAACACTGAAATACAGAAAAAGCTTTTAACGACTTAAATTCATAGATTGAGCGTGTGTTTCAGAATTCAGCTGGGAGGCAGGGGAATTATTGCATATTGTGCGTGATCACTGTCAAACTCACCGCACTCATGATGTTTGAAGACCACTCAGGCACAGACAATCCTCTAAACCCTCTCAGTATATATATATATGTGTGTGTGTGTGGGTATGTGAGACACGTGGTAGAAACACCGGACACTGTGTACTGCAGGGAGATAGCGCACTGTATGAGCGCGCCTAGACAGATCACCTGGCTTTATCCAGCGCCGCCCAGTATTCAATGACAGGCGAAAGAAAGCATACACACACACGCACACACACATACAGATACACACACATACAGATACACACTCTTATACACACATGTGTGTGTATGTATACTTCCGGTGATAACGAAACACAATCACGCACGCACACACATACCCACATATTGAGTCAAGAGTGTGTGTGTGTGCGTGTGTGTGTGTGTGTGTGTGTGTGTGTGTGTGTGTGTGTGTGTGTGAGCTATGTATATCCATGGACGATGTTTGGAATTGCAAAACGCCACACGATCACCAATCGTAAAACACACACACACACACACACACATACACATACACACACAAGCAAGCTGACCATTCGGTTACTACTCGGAGGAATTAATTCGACCAATTTGTGTATGCTGATTCGACTATTGTCGTGAAAGTTGTTGTTCGCACACACAAACACACACAAACACACACACACACACACACACACACACACACACACACACACACACACATACATGCGGTTATACCTGCTTACAAGGTCAATGATGGACACTGGCGAATACGATTAGCGTTGGCAAATCGACGATTCTGGAAGCAATTTGTTTATCGCTCTTATGCAATACTTGTCGGCACACGACAACACACTAAATTCCTATGTGTGTGTGTGTGTGTGTGAGTATGGGTAATTACACACTGGGTATTACTAAGACAAATCGTTTGACTACGCGATGCTGAAAGATTCATCGCTTCAACATACACCAAAGTACTACCCTAATCTAAATTCGAAATTCATTTAACACGCCATTTTACGAAGCAGACGATGAAACGCGATAGAAAAAGCACAATGTATGGAAGTTGATAACACAATTCTACATCATTTTCTATCTTCTTATATTTGTGTATTTCTCATGCATAATTAATGCATAAATAAATGAATATGTGTGCGTGACATTTTATTGAATTTGTGAAAACACTCATGCATTAGATTTGCTTGTATTTTTGTACTGTATATTGTCTTTGGATTCCAATTCTCATTCTCTTAATGAATTTGCCTCTGTATGAATTAATCAATATATAATATTATTTTTTGGCTTCACTGTAGCTTCACTGTTCTCTGTATGATGTCTGTGGTTTGTGTTGAATGCGTCCTAATTTTCTTAATGTGTATATATATAGACAAATTTCTAATGTATAATGTTGATGTAAGAAGGTTTTTATCTCTATATAAATAAAGTATTTATATGTATGTACTTTTGTGTATTGATGCTGAAGATTATTGTATTTTACTTGTATTTTTGTAGATGCTAGTGTTCCTAACTTTCGTCCCGATTTTCATATATAGTTTATTTTTGCACTGTCTTATTTCGCATTGTTTATCATTGTATATATATCCGATTTTTAGCGCTTATGTTTATGGACACTGTATCAAGAGAATACATGAAATGCTAGTCTTGAAATATCTTGAGCTAATTATCTTATTTGGGCATAATTCCGTATCAAAATATTTGTCATCATTTGCGCCGTTGAGAAGAGGAGGATGTTGGCGACTTTCTATTAGTTCTCAAGCGCCTCACACTGACACCGGCCACAAAGCCGACCTCAGGAGTGACCAGCTTGTCCTGGTTATCTAGATTGCTTGTTCTCTTGAACGGATCATACGCTGTCTGCATACCGCTGAAATTGGCCTCTCTTTGTGACGTCATCATTCCCCTCAAACTACTCGTTGACGTGTGATGTTGAAAAGTAGATTGTTTGCTCGGAAATGGTGCACTATTGAGCTGGGAGGACGGTGAAGTCCTGTGTTGCCGGTTTTCAGCAACAGCTAGCGCTGATGCACTCGCTCCGCCAACACTGATAACAGAACAGTGTTGGCGGCGTGGTCTGATTGCTGCTCTGGCGATCACGTGACCTGCTGCTGGGTCACAGGTGCTGGAGGACGAGGGACAGCTGGTGACATCTTGATAACAAGCATCAGGTGGCTGTCCCGGTGACGACTGTTCATCACTGGAATCAGCGAAAATATCATCAACATCTTCATAAATGCTCGTCTGCGTCATGTCAACACACACACAAACATCCACATGAAATACGATGAGATACACGAATTATCATAGAGTAGGGTCAATTGAACCCGAGCTTCTCTTGTAAACAGTCTCCATGCTTCCCAACATATATGAGTGCGGTGTTGTATCGATTCATTCATTCATCCATCCATGCATTTTGCCACAAACAAAACACACAAAATACATACTAAAAACGTAGGAAAACTATTGGCAAGGAGCTCATGAAAGCTGAATGGATTTTTCGGATGAGGTCCTGATCTATTTGCACATATATAGACACATATGGGTGATTTACGAACAAAGTACGACCCACTTACCTACACCCTTTCTACGCCTCACATTCAGAACAAGGTTTCGCAATAACAATCTCAGATATTACTGCTTAAAACTTCTACTAAACTCATGCAAAGATATAGGTGGATGTGTTAGCGGCTGCTTGAAGATATGTTGATTTCAAAAACAGAAAACAGTAAATGGTGTGCATGATAGGATAGTTGTTTATTTGTGTAGTGTACGCTGACGATAAGAAATGACGGAAGCACAACAATTTCGGATAAAATGTGTATTTTTTGCAGCTAAGGTCAAAATTCGCTGTCTGCAATTATTGTATTTGCATTTCTCATATCTGACCTCATTATTGTTGGCAGGTGTGCACGTTTTGCGTCTAGTAAAGGTCCTCTGATGGAGGTAGTCTTTCAAGCAGTCTGCACATTTCTCATGAGAAGGCTGAGCTGAATTGTTTTGTTGGCAAGAGGCTTGTTTAAGCCAGTTTGAGCTGATCACACACACAGACACACACACACATGCACACACACACACACACCCAAGGTTCATCCGTTCAATATCAAAACCTGAAGTTGTATGCAGTAACCATAAAACATCGTTAAAATGATAAAAAAATAATATATATATCAATACAAGAGGAAAAACTTAGTATGATTGTAAGGAATTATTAAGAAAAAAAAAACATCTGTAAATATATAAAAAAAATACGCTCAGTCGAAAATTATGTAATATGCAGTTTTCAATATTTTAGGTTGAAAAATTAATATTGTTTTCAATAAAATTTTCAATAATATTAACATTGAAAATTCAATAATATTTTCAATAACATTTAAAAAGAATATTAATCTTTTATTATTCAAGGCAATCAATGTGTTGATTTATAGCCCATTTTCCCAGTTAAAAGTGAACTCAAAGCTCAATTATATTCACCTGGCAGGCTCAAAACTGGCCGATTTTGAGTCATCTATTGATTCAACAGTCACTTCCGACTCAGAACGCTTGATAAAATATATGGATCCTTGATCACAAGTTTTCCACGATGAACATGCATGCATAATGACAAGACAGTGAAATTAGACTGTTTTCTATCTAACAATACAACATTGACTGCGCAGTATATCAACAATTAATAAGCTTGTTTCTCGACATCTGAAAAAAACTGGATGTTTGTTAAAATAATCCACTCGTGCATATTATCTTCGTTGAACTTCGAGTTAAGTAAAGTGGGTTGTAAAGAGCACGCAAAAATATTGCCTATTTGCGTGAAAACTCGCCAAAAATGATCACATGTACAGTTTGATGAGTTTAAAAAGAAGTGATGAGAAGCTTATCAATGTTTAGCTCATATAAGTATTTTCATCCGAAGATTTCGATTTCGTAAGATCCAAATGAGAAATAGAAATTTATATATCTTTATTAAATTATAATACAGCTTGAAAAATAATTAATAATACAAAATAATACAGATAACACAAGTTATCAAATATCAAAGTTGTATATTAGGTCAATATATTTGGTTAATCGCTGCTGCGTATTTAGCTCGATATGCGCTGTGTTTGTATTAATGGTGCGTGCTTTTCTGAAATAATGTTTGGTGGGTTTGATTACTTCAATGCTTATTGGGGAGTTGAACAAAGGTTTCTATATCTGGTGTTCCAGTTGTTTTGTTAATTTTTGCTGAATTTCGGACGTGTGTTTAATTTGGACAGTTCATTTAGGTCGAGTGCGTAATTGTATGCGGCTTTGTAAGTGTACCATATCAGGAATTCCATTTACATAACAACATGTATTTGATAACAAGTTTCAGTTATCAACATAAAAATATGTAGCTAGCGTTCAGATAGGTGGGATTATTTTTCCACACAGTCATTTATTGAGAAGTGATTGCGAGGCTTAGCATGTGGATTGCAGTTATGGATTTTATATTGTTTGCTCTTCTCAACTTGTTCATTGTTTCTGATAATATTAGAGAAATATTATTAGTGGAATTTGGGCTTAACGGCCGGGACTTACGGTGATATAGTTGTGTTGTATTTTGTGTCATTTTGACTGCAGTGTTGTCGTGCATGGCGGCGGTAGTGATGGTTGCGGAGGCGACACTGTGTCGCGCCTGAGGCTGGCAAATGACAGCGTCGACGGCCGACAACATGAGCCGGGCGTCGGGCCAGCAGTGGCCTGGCTTCTCAGCCATCGACGAACAGCAGGAGGAAGACGACCACGAGCTACCCTGGGGTCCTGACCAGCGGGCCTTCGACAACATGGTGCGCGAGTATGTGATTGTCTTTGTGCTCGTGCTGCTGCTGATGGTGGCCGCCTGGCTGCTCATCCGACGACTGGTGAGACGTGACGCTACCGACTGGTGTGCTCCGCCTTCCTCCACTTCCTCCACGATATCTCCTGCGGTGGGCGCGTGCGGTGACGCGGAGGAGGCTGCCGTGCGACGTGTGGTACTGCTGGTGTGTTCTCTGTCTCTGTCACTGGCCATGACTGCCGCTCTCCTGTTGCCCGCCTCACTCGGCGCCCACCAGCTACTGCGAGTGTGGCCTGCCGACACTGCAGCAGGCACGACTCACACACGCTGGCTCAACGCCTGGCTGCTGCAGGGACTGTGGCGTCACGTGCTGCTGCTGTCGAACACCACGCTCTTTGTGCTGCTGCCGTTCGCCTATTTGCTGGCCGAGTCGGAGGGTTTCAGCGGTTACGGTCGCGGCCTGGCAGCGCGAGTCTGTGAGACTGTGACCGTGTTGTGTTTACTGGCGGCGCTGGCGGTCGGAGCTGCTTATCTCCTGTCGGTCACTCTAACACCACCTCCACCACCAGCTCAGCAGCAGTCGACCTCACGCTGGACGGACATGACTGGCGCCGTACTGCCGGGCGGTCGTCAGTTGGCCGTACTGCACTCTAGCGTGTCGGCGACTGGCGTGCTGCTACTGTTACTGTGTCTGCCGCGCGGCTTCGTGCGACTGTTTGACGCCGTGGGACGGCTAGTGGCGCGGCCGCGACTCACACGCTACGTACAACAGCAGTGTGACGCGGCCAGACTCGAACTGGCGGTGCTCACTGACAAACAGACAATGCTCTCTCAACAACATCAGCCGCCGCCGCTGCCGAGTCTGTCGCGAGTTGCTTGCCACACACAGCGAGATATCGGTCAGTTAGCTCGTGTTCTCTGGCAGTACAAACACGCTTTAAAATCGCTTCGATAGAGACAGTGTATCTCAACGTCTTGTACACACATAATTGAACCATATAATACATCAGAGACTCTTCAAACATAATCAGTTGGGGGTATTTTGTTATTAATACATAATTTAGCATGAGCAAGCATTACAATGAATGCATCAATGATGGGAAATAAATATATTTACGTACATTACTTCACACACACAAACACACTGTTGAGAGTATATACCTGAGTGTAATTTGAGAATTGAAAATTGAAAATTTATTGCCAGGAAAATGGTTCATAAGAAAGTCATCAGAACAAATACACAGACATACGGCTATGTTCGTCGAGCAACTGCTCTTAAACGAACATGCAATAATAAATGAAACTGATTCTATAAACAATCAGTTATTATATGCACAGATCTCATTCAACGCAGATAAATATATACAATGTGTGTGTGTGTGTGTGTGTGTGTGTGTGTGTGTGTGTGTGTGTGTGTGTGTGTGTGTGTGTGTGTGTGTGTGTGTGTGTGTGTGTGTGTGTGTGTGTGTGTGTGTGTGTGTCTGTCTACCTGTGTGTGTGTGTGTGCATGTCTGTCTGTCTGTTTGTGTGTGTGTGTGTGTGTCTGCCTGTCTGTGTGTGTGGCTGTCTGTCTGTCTGTGTGTGTGTCTGGCTGTGTGTGTGTGTGTGTATGGCTATCTGTCTGTCGGTCTCTGTGTGTGAGTGTGTGTGTGTTTACTGGTTCAGACGATGCTGGTGAGCGAGTGGAGGTACGTATTGCTCGAGTGACGGCGCGACTGCGATCACTGGAGCGACGCAGTAACGCCTCAGCATTGCAGCGTAACGTCGGCTATCCTCTGGTGATGATCTGTTTGCTCTCACTCACCACACTGGCTGCCTGTGTGGTGGTCGGTCACGCCATTCAGCTGGTTATTGGACTCAAGACGTTCTCGCACTCCGCACCGCCTCAGGTAAATGCCACGTGTGTGTGTGTGTGAGGGAGGGTGTGTGTATACACCTATTTGTAATCAGCTATTTGTTTATCACAGGAGATGAGCTATGCTCGAGCTGTCCTGTCTCCAACCCACCCTCTAGTAACCTATCTTCATTGAAATTCCCAGTATTTCACACTATCCAGTCTTTCTTTAAATGCTCCTACGCTGTGAGCTTCTACTACTATATTCTCCCCTAACTGATACTTCTACTGTTATACTTCTGAACATCTTTCAAACATCTAGTCCTTTTCTGTGTTTTTTCTTGTCACTTCTTATATGAATTATCCCAAACTATATAACAATTCTCCCTATATCAAGCTTTTGCACACCCATTCTGTCTAAAAACATTTGTATGTGTCAATTTGATGTATTGCCACACATAGACGAAAAACAAGTTATACAGCAAACACAGAATTAATATGGCAACGATTCGTCGAGCCGTGGCTCTTGGACGAACGGATAGTGTGAAGTACATTCAGTTGTACAATCATGTGAATGTGCTCATTTGTGTGTGTGATATTTATATACTTCAATGGACAAATCATATGTGTGTGTGTGTGTGTGTGTGTGCGGGTTTACAGACAGCTGCTGCGTCGTTGACTGATGTCAGAGGCGGTGAGAGTAGTGGTAGTGATGGGGAGCTGATGCGCTGGTGGACCGCCTGCTCATCTGCCGGTCGTGGAGTGCTCGAGAGCCTGTTGTCTATCTACCTGTTGTTGGCGTCGCTGGTCGGCGTCTACTCATGGCCAGTGGTGGGCTCGTTGACTCCTCGTCTTGCCGACACATCACTGTGCTCGCTGATCGGCAACTGTGCTCTCTTGTTGCTTGTCAGCTCAGCTCTGCCGCTGCTTGTTCGCACGCTCGGCGTGACAGAGTTCGACCTGCTGGCTCGATACGGCAGTCTCGGCTGGCTGGACAACTGGCTCGTGGTGCTCGCCTACAACGTGCTGTTTGCCGGCGCCTGCTGTTTGACGTTGAGTACCAGCGCCGCCTCTACCATGTGGACGGCCCTCGTCTCTCCTCACTCGCACGTGCCTCTCGTCACACCGCCTCCTCCCTCGCCCTCCACTCCTCATCATCATCATCATCATCAGTCCTCCGTGGAGGAGGTGGTGACTGCTGGCGGTGGTGGCGGGCTGAATTGGAGACGCGGTCATGTAGGCGCCACCACGCAGTCAGCTATCAAGTGACCGACTCACTCACACAGCACACAGTCAGCTATCAAGTGACCGACTCACTCACACAGGCACAATAACAACACTCGCACAATACCGGTGCTGTGTGTTTGTGTTTTCTATGTGTGCCTGTTTGTGTGTGTTTTGTATTTGTGTCTGTGTGTTTTGTATTTGTGTATGTGTTAGTGTGTTTGTGTGTGTGTGTTTTGTATGTGTGTCTGTGTTAGTGTGTTTGTGTGTGTGTTTGTGTGTTTTTTGTGCGTATGTGTGTGTGTGTGTGTGTTTTGTGTCTGTGCTTGTGTGAGTTTTGTATGTATGTGTGTGTGTGTGTGTTTGTATACGGTCGGTTCTCAAATGTAACGTTATCCAGGCTTATTCTACTTGAAATGATGCGTGTGTGTATGTGTGTGTGTGAGTGTGTGTGTGTTTCATTGTCGTAGAGAGAGAGGTATATATAGTGTGTGTGTTTTTTGGTTGCACTTGTGTACTGTGTATTCTCCAAGTAGGCGCTTGCCTGCACAATTGAGGCGATAGTGAGCATTTGTGGCCGTGTTCAGTATTTTCCTGTTCTTGTTGTTTGTTCTCGTTCTTGTCGCTTCTTGTACGAATTTTCCACAATGTGTACGGCATCAACCTGGCTTGTAATCAATTCATTTTTCTCTGTGCGTGCTTCATGTTCGCTTGTTGTGTTTGTTCTGAGTCGGTGTTATTTTATCGGCCACTTATTTATTTAATTGTTATTTATTCTGCTTCGTGGCACGGCTGGAGGAGGAGGGGCAGTTTCATTGCAAAAGTCAAGCTACTGTAGGTTTATTAGTTTATTAGCCAGTAGCGAGGTATTTGTGTTGTGCCGTGTTCTAGTCTTCTAGTCAGTGTTGTGTTGTTCGTTGTTAGTTTGTGATGTCGCAGTTTCTGCTTGAACATAGTGTTAATTTGTCTCATGTTTGTCTCATGTGGTGTTATTATTGTGCTGGTCGGCTGGGCAGTTAGGTAGAGGCTGGTCTCATTGCTAGCAAGCAGTCACATTGTACGCTAATAAAGGCACAACGCTCTGTTGAGGTGACATATTGTGACACCAATTTGCATTTCATATCTGTATCTTATATTATCTTATCTATATCGTATCTGTATTTTTCTTATTGGCGACAAAATATATGAGATACAAGTTATCGTTAGGTTTGTCGCTAGTTTGCAAGGGTCCATGTGAATCAATAATTTTCTTTTGTTCCGAATAATATTTATATCTGATCAATTGCAAACATGAATTCTGGACTTTTGGTTTTCTAACGTTTCAAATATGAATTCTGGAAGTTTTCACCACAATTGTTTTTCTAAGCAGAGAAAAGGGCGCTAGTTCGCATGGAAAATTTGTTTATTGTTTGATAGGTTTGTATATAGACAAGTTGTTTCACACACACACACACACACACACACACACACACACACACACACACACACACACACACACACACACACACACACACACACACACACACACACACACACACACACACACACACACACATTCGCTTAAGAACATAGACTCGTAGACAATCACACACACACACGCGTAAACACAAGAAATTAGACCAGTTATACATGTGTGCGTGTGTGAGTGAGTGTGTGTACGCAAAGTCGCGAAAAACGTTAATTGTGCAATCTGTACGAGCTTCTCACATTGCTGGCCCAATAATTGACTGAAAAGATCGCTTCAGCGTTCAGATTGGCAGTGGTTTTTTCGTATTTACATTAGCCACACCCCATGCCCAGACATATAATACTGTCCTGGCGAGGCACACAAATACACGTGTGTGTGTGTGTGTTTTTGCGCGGCTGTTCAGTTATATGTCGTCCATGTTCTCCATAGATGCCATCCCACGAGGTCTGTGTGCCATCTGAACACGAAACACACACACACACAAACGGATGAAAACAAGATATATTTTCAGTTCTAGCCTAAAATCTGGTTGAACCTTCACTTAACAACACAGTTTCAAAAACCCAGCTCGCATCATTATCAACCATGAAAAGCAACTGAGAACCAAGTTTATTATCTTATAATTCCTCTGTAATCTCTTCACCAATTTGAGAACCACTGTGACGAGTGAGTGAATGAGTTGATGAGTAAATGATTTAATGAGTTAATAAGTGAATGAATTAGTGACTGAATGAGTTAATGAGATTGTAAGTTAGTGACTGAATGAGTTAATGAGTTTATGAGTTAGTGAGTCAATGAGTTAGTGACTGAATGAGTTAATGAGATTGTGAGTTAGTGACTGAATGAGTTAATAAGATTGTGAGTCTATGAGTTAATGAGTTTATGAGTTAATGAGTTTATGAGGTTGTGAGTTAGTGACTGAATGAGTTAATGAGGTTGTGAGTTGGTGACTGAATGAGTTAATGAGATTATGAGTTAGTGAGTTAATGAGATTGTGAGTTAGTGAGTTAGTGACTGAATGAGTTAATGAGATTATGAGTTAGTGAGTCAATGAGTTAATGAGGTTGTACGTTAGTGACTGAATGAGTTAATGAGTTAGTGAGCCAATGAGTTTATGAGTTAGTGAGTTATTGACTGAATGAGTTGGTGAGTTAATGAGTTTATGAGTTAATGAGTTTATGAGTGAATGAGTTAATGAGGTTGTGAGTTAGTGACTGAATGAGTTAATGAGGTTGTGAGTTAGTGAGTTAATGAGTTTATGAGTTAGTGAGCCAATGAGTTTATGAGTTAGTGAGTTATTGACTGAATGAGTTGGTGAGTTAATGAGTTTATGAGTTAATGAGTTTATGAGTGAATGAGTTAATGAGGTTGTGAGTTAGTGACTGAATGAGTTAATGAGGTTGTGAGTTAGTGAGTTAATGAGTTTATGAGTTAGTGAGTTAGTGACTGGATGAGTTAATGAGATAATTAGATAATGAGTTTATGAGTTAGTGAGTTAGTGACTGAATGAGTTAATGAGATAATGAGTTAATGAGATAATGAGTTAATGAGTTAATGAGTTAATGAGATAGTGAGTCAATGAGTTTATGAGTCAATGAGTTTATGAGTTAATTTACCGGACTTGCGCCCCTCATCGCCGACATGCCGCGTCCTCCACGAGCCCTGAACTTGGACAAAGTTTGTTCGGCCAGTTCACACCGTTCCTCAGTTTCCTCCAGTTCCTGACTCGTACAACCATATCACACAGTCACCCCGGCACAATGAGCACACACACACACACACACACACACAGAATATTCCACCAGAGGCATATAGCTCAAGATATTTGCAGATCATATAGGTATGCACTTATATACAGGTATAGTGCCCACGAAACATGATTAGTTAAGGTTTTCGTTTTGTTTATAGAACAAAACAAGCCATTTATGGTTTAAAGTATTCTTTTGTTTTAAATTATACTTCAGAAGCGATATATTTGATGCATTATAGGAAATATTTGCCTCGGAAGTAATATATTTCACCCAGAAAAAATGAAACGCACCAAACAAACCGTCCATTGAAAACAATAATTTGATTTAAAAAATACAAACGTGCGTGTTATACTCGAACTTATATTCATGTAAATAACATATCCATATGTATATGAGTATTGTCTAATCACAATATATAATTTCTAAAATTAATAATTGGTTTTTGGAGTGTAAATCACACATACACACACACACACACACACACACACATTACATTTTACATTACATTACATTAAGACATTTATATCGCGCTTTTCACCCGAGGGTCTCAAAAGCGCTCACACACACACACACTCACACACACACACAACACACACACACACACAAGCACACGAGTCATACACATACACAATCACGAACTCACACACTCACCTACATACACACACCCATACACACACAAAAAACAGACATATAACCGACATATAGACAAGTACATATACGCACAATCACGAACATACACTCACGTTTACATACTCAAAAACACAAAAATGCACACGCACACTCACACATACATATTGAATAAGATAGCAAAGCCGACATACAGCACAGAAGACAACCCAACATACAACACATTAAGACAACACAACAGGGATACAACGACATACATTCAGATTGACAAATCACAACACAATAGACACACAAATACAAACCAGAAAACACAACATATCAGACACACAAAGACATACACTCAAACAAATAGACAGAGAACACAACACAACAGACTCACAAACACAGATAACAGAGCTCAACACAACAACACACATACAGCATACAATGGAGAAACATAAAGACACAAGAACAGAAGACACACGCATGAAGCACATACACATAGAAGACAGAATTAGGAAACAATCAGACCTTATATTCAGTACTAATATATACAATATTATTAAGACAGTAATAAGACTTAGTGAGAAAGAAATTTTTAGTATATTTTTTTAAAAGAGATAGAGATTTGATTGAGCGTATTGAGGGAGAAAGCCTATTGTAGATACGAGGTCCTAAGATAGAGAAACAACGATTGTAGTGAGAATGCCTAGAAGGAAAGGAAGGTTCAACTAGTAGAAAAGGATCGTTAGAAGACCTAAGAGAAAGAGATGAGGTTTTATAAGACAGAAGGTCAAACAGATACGCAGGCTTACGAAGATGAAGAGCTGAATGAATAATTAAACAAATACGATACTCAACAAGAGCCTTAATGGGAAGTAACCTAAGTTTTTGAAAAGAAGAAGATACATGAGAACCCGAAGGAAGATTAAATATCATACGACAAGCTTTATTAATAATAGATTGAAGTTTCCTAAGCTGGCGGTGGTTGAGAGATAGTAGAAGAGAACAGCAGTACTGAGTTTTACTAAAGATGAATGAATTAGCTAACTTAAAGGCAGCAGAGATGGTTATATATCTACGAATGGAATAGATACGCCTAAGTTGATAGTTACAGCACCTGATAATGTCAGATATGTGTGGATCAAAAGAAAGAGAGTTATCGAGTATGATACCAAGACTACGTACAGAGCAGGATAGAGGTATACTAAGAGAAGTAGTACTATTAGAAGATGGAAAGAGAATATACTTAGTCTTATCAGGATTAAGCTTGAGATGACGAGTGAACACCCATCTTTCTATATCAGATAGGATGGTACTGACTGAAGAGTGAGAAATAGACTCTGACGAGAGAAGGATTTGAATGTCGTCAGCGAATATTTGGAAGGACACATCGTGACGACGAAGAACTTTCCCTACAGAGGTAAGATACATATTGAAGAGGAGAGGACCTAAGACAGAGCTTTGAGGTACACCACAAGTTAGTGGGCAAGCGTCACTACAAGAATCAGCAGAGGTAGAAACAAACTGAAGTCTATCAGAAAGATAAGAGCGAAAGAAAGAGAGAGCTGTACGCCGTTTCATTGCATGTGTGAAATTTTTGTGAAAAAATATATAATTTTGAAAGCTTAGAATAATACCCACTGGGAAACAAAACCCAGCCTCACATTTATCTATAGCAGCCTATCAAATTGAAATGAAACACAATCATACGTTATTGAATCTTCACGTGACAATTGTTAAAGCCTGACCTGCTGGGCTTTCCTGAATTTGGCCAAATTAAGGGCGGCGATCTCCTCGGCCTCCTCAATTTGCCTCTTGTAAGTCTTGATCTTCTGCTGCAGCTTGTCGACCAGATCCTGCATGCGCTCGTGGTTTTTCTTGTCCTCGTCGGCCTGGTGTCAATTGCAATCGAAACAACTCGCATGAAAGAGCAGAATGCACGCGCGAAGCACAAAGATAACAAAAAAACGATGTTTCAACATATAAAAGTATCCTCGTAGAAGTCTGAGCAATGGGTTCGCTGTCAGTCATGCAAAAATATGTACAGTTAGCTCGTGATGTTGAAAGCTAGGGGTCTTCCAATTTATCACCAATTAACATGTAAATATATGAGATATCAACACTCGTGCGTCCCAACTTTTGGCGGCTACCGTAGACCAACTAAATCAGCCCTCTTGAGTAAATCAATTTTTCCCCGGGTGCAAGAGAAGCTATGAAGACATCTGAAGAACTTGCACGTTTTACTGTCGGTTTACACACTAAGCAGCAGAGAAAAACACTGAAGATATCAACATAGAACCCAGAGCGAGAAAACCAGCCCAGAATCATTGATTAGGGAGGTGAATTCAGTTGTCATTGCACAATATGAGACCAACAAGAACAACAGTCAACAACAGTCGGATCTGTTAACACACCACATGAACCACTACCAACATAGGCGACATATTTACCAATATAGGCAGTTTGAGTGGACCCAACTAACAACAATACGAACAACAAATAAAAAAGAAAAGCTAACAACTTACAAAAACAATCCTTGAAGAAAGCTGCCCCAAATATCTTTCCCCGCATTATGCTCGCCCATAAAGCGAGGTGACATACTACACATCGCAGACATGGGCAGTTATAATGAACAAGCATATTCCCTTGGCGTGTAAGTTAGTTGAGATCTGAGTTCACCTGGAAGCTGAGCTCCTTGATGCGTCGTTCTGTCTTGCGCAGGTTCTTCTGAGCGTCACTGTGGCGTCGCTGCTCCGAGTCCAACTCCATCTCAACTGTCTTGATTCGCTCCTCGAGCTTTTGAATCATCTTGCGACCGTTCTTCATGGCGTTCTGTTCGGCCTCGTCAACCCGGCCCTATCCGTGGTGCAAGCCAACAGAACAGATGTACTTTTCCAGAACATATGTACTTTTCCAGAACGTATGCACTTTTGCACTTGTATATATGATATTCCTGACAATAACACTTGCCGTTTGAATTATTGCCAGTAATTTCTATATAACTAATTGCGATAATGCCTTATTCACGCAAAAATTAAGCATTGTGATTAATATTTCGCCCATGTAAGAAATCCAAAAATACCACATGAAAATGATAAAATTATCACGTGCGTACCAGATATTAAGGCAAATTTTTTGATACTTTTAATTTATATTAAAACATATATATGTTTATATTTTTAATTTACTTTTAATTTTATAATACTAAACATAATATAATTATAGATAATTAAATAAATAGATAATTATAATTAAATTATAGATCAACTGTAAAACACCACACATTTGAGCGGAAGTGCTGAATCAAAATCAACATTTCATTGTTCAACAAAAGTACAAATTGCTGTACAAATTCAACATTTGAATTAGGCCATTTTCGACCAAATGTTTATCACACAAAACCAACGACTCATATATATACAGCGAAACCAGCATATAAGTTGGCAAGTTATGCAGCATATGCAAGTGTCTTGAACAGAATACGCAAATACGCACCTGTAAATCCTTAGCCTGAATCTCAAGTGCCTTTCGCATTTTTTCCTGAGTCTGCGCGTGATCTTGTTCAGCCCGCAACTCGTCGGCGAGTCTGTGATCGGGCAAATCGCAACAAAATCAACCGATCTCGGATAATGTAACAATTCGTATAATGTAACACTTTCAGAAAACAACTTGGTACAACAAATGATTTGGTGGCTTGACTAAATGTGATTTCGGGCGAATCTATTGGTTTCTATATTTGAGAGCTGAATTGTATCCGCAGTATATAATGAAACAATTGATCAAACATAAACGCATTAATTTATCCGTTAAACATATGTACCGAGTGATTACAATAAACTAATAACAGGACAATTACCAGCAAATGGTAGAAATGAGAAGTTACCTTGCCGCGTCGACCATTGCCTTTTTGGCTTTCTCTTCTGAATTCTTGGCCTCGTTGAGCATTTCATCGAGGTCGGAGTGCAGAGACTGCACCTCTCCCTCCAGCTTGCGCTTGGTCATGCTGGCCGACGTGTAGTTGGCCTGTGCCTCGGCGAGATGCTCGTGATGCTCGGACAGATCGGCCTCCACTTGACGTCTTCCTCGGTCTGCCTGCTCCAACAACGTGCGACTCTCGTCTAGCTCGACTCCGAGGGCGTTGGCACGACGCTCCGAAATGCCCAGCTGCTCGCGAATGTCGTCGCGCGTGCGTATCTCCTCCTCGAGACGAGCCTGTTGGTCCTTGATCTCGTTATGATAGCGCTTGATCGTCTTCTGAGCCTCGGCGTTGGCCTTGTTGGCGTGATCCAGAGCGATTTCCAGCTCGTTAATGTCAGATTCCAGTTTCTTCTTCATGCGCATCGCCTCGGCTCTGCCCTTCGATTCAGCCTCTAGAGAAGCCTGCATTGAGTCCAATGCTCGCTGGTGATTTTTGCTGCAAACAGAAATGTATCGTTTTTTAGCAATAGCTATTTGGTATTGGCAAATATTTCGCCTTCAGGAAGTGATTCACCTTTTATACAGAACATTCAATATCCCTAGTGCGCTTGCTATATATCTATGGTTGCGGTTCATAGCGGAATTACAACGGAAATTGCAGCAACACCAATGTTAGCTTAGTATGCAATTTAAAGTCAAAATCGTAGTTAAAATCTAAACCGTTTCATGCATACGACTCACCGCGTGTTCTCAAATTCTTCCTCTTTCTCTTGCAGCCTCCGGTCGATCTCCTGTCTGACCTGACTCAACTCTAGCTGTCCACGCAACACCTTGTTCTCCTCCTGCTCCAAGGCCGACTCGGCTTCTTCAAGAGCAGCGTGCAACTCCTCCTTCTCCACCTCCAAACGTTTGCGGGCCTTCTCCATCTCATGAATATTACGTCCGCCCTCGCCAATCTGGTCCATCAGGTCCTTGATTTCGTCGGCCAGGTTCTTGTTCTCTCGTCGGACGGCGTCCAACTGTTCCTGTGACTCGTCATATGCCGCCTTCACTCGGAACAGTTCCGTGCTGTAATTGCGGCACTCCTTCTGCGAAGCATCCAGTTCTGCTGTCAAGTCATCCACCTTTGCCTTCCACTCGCCAATGATTTTGTCGAAGTTCTTGGCCTTCTTCTCCATGGCGTTGGCCAGCTGCTGGGCGCGGTCCACCTCCATGTGCATATCTTCCAGCTCGCCAGACAATCGCGACTTGAGTTTCTCCAGCTGAATATTCTTGTTGTTCAACGACTCCAACTGCTCCTCGGCTTCCTGAAGACGAGCACTGAGCTTGCGACGCTGCTCCTCCAACTCCTCGCATCTGCCGAAAAGTCGCCAGAAAAATGCAGTGAAACTTTGCAGTGTTTTTTCACAGACATACACAGATATACAGAGTTGTACACACACACCAATACACACACACGTAGTCACTAATATTGCAACGAATCGAATAAAGACAGCAGAAAAATGATCAGAGAAAAACACCGCACGATTTGTGATGCATCACAACACACTGTCACTGTGTCAATAATTCACGATGAGTTTGTACTATTTTCAATTATTCTGTCCATGAAGTAGAAAGAAACATCACGCAGATAATACAAAAACGCGTAGAATATTATTGAAAATATTCATAAACTAAAAATAAGCTCAATATGCATGTCTAAGTAACCTTTATATATATGAAAATATAATCAAATGCTTTAGAAATGTGTAAATTAATATAATATATTCAAACTTGTTACTGTAATGTTTATAATGTAATATGAAGTTTACTGTGTTATCGTTATGTATGTGTTCATGTATAACGCATGACAGGGATATTTACAAGCAGTTTGTTGTATAATTGTGATGTGTAGTGCGTTGTAATAGTTGTCACGTGTGTTGTAGATTTTATGCCAAAGTGATTGGAGACTGATGGACCGTTAGGAATTTGAAAAGCAGTGGGAAAGAGAGAAAGGAAGTTATAGGAAGTCAGAGACAGAATAATCGTAGACTTTTAAGCGTTCTTGTTCTTGTAATATTGTTTCGTATATAATATATTCTTATTGCTGCTATTCGTATTAATCGTACTGCTTGGAGTTTGATCACATAGTTCGCACCTTGCAATGCCTTCTTGTTCGTATTTCTGTTTCCACATTTGGGCCTCAGCGTTGGCCTTACTGAGTTGTCGCTGCAGATCAGCCTTGTGTTCAGCTTCCTCTTCAACCTGCATCGTTTTCATTCAGAGATTTAGTACGTGTGAACGAGCCTCACTCAGTTTTATTAGAGACATGTGACAATTTTAGCTGAAAAAGTGGATTAAAAAAGTAAACGTTTCAATCAGGAAGATGAAAGATTATGAAGAAAAAAGCAGAAGAAATATACGATGGATCAAATGAAATTGTCAAATATAAAAGCTAAATATACGTTAAATATATACGTAAATATACGCATCTATATAAATACGTAAATACGTATACGTACGTACGTACGTAATACGTAAATATACGTATATATATACGTAAATATATACATGTAGTAACGTAAATATTAACTAAAAACGTACAATGATAATGAACAAAATAATAAATGTATAAATAAATTAAACTAAGAAATGAGTGAATATGTAATTGACCAAAAGACGCCAAAAAACAAAAACAAACAAATGAGAGAAATGAATGCTTGATGTGTGTTGTTGAGTTACCTGTTCACGCATGGACTCGAGATCATGCTCCAGGTTGCGGAACTTGCCCAGAATCGAGGCGCGTTCCCTGGCTTCCTCGTCAGCCATTCGTCTCGTATCCTCCAGTTGAGTGGTCAGCGACACCTTCAACTTGGACAGCTGCGATATCTGGTTCTCAGCCTCCTCCAGCTAAACACACACACACACAAACACACACACACAAACACACACACACATACACACACACACACACACACACACACACACACACACACACACACAAACACACACACACACACACACACACACACACACACACACACACACACACACACACACACACACACACACACACACACAAACAAACACACACACACACACACACACACACAAACAAACACACACATACACACACACACACACACACACACACACACACACACACACACAAACACACACACACACACACACACACACACACACACACACACACACACACACACACACACACACACACACACACACACACACACACACACACACACACACACACAAACACACACACACACACACACACACACACACACACACACACACACACACACACACACACACACACACATACACACTCAACCGAATAAGTGTACGAGTTTATAATGATGCAACATCTCAACAGAAAAGAGTGGCGGCACCAGGAAAAATTGAGGAAAACATGAGCAAAAATGAGGAAAAATTGAGCGAAAAGTGAGGAAATAATGAAGAAATAATGACGAAATAATGAGGAAATAATGAGAAACTACACTCGAAATGTTAATGGTCCGTATTTTATTTGGGGGTTGGCTCAGGGCTTAGTTTGACACTTTTTTGAAGGGGAGGGCTTCAGCCCTCAAAGCCTCCCCTTAGCGCGGCCACTGACAGAAAGCAATCATTTACATTTCCAACGTGTTCACACACATGCAGAAGCATGTGGTTATTTGGACTTTATATCTCGTTTTTATATACACAAGTTTATCCACGTTCTGTCAGACGAACACAGACGAATATGGAGCTAGTAGCAATCGACTGACTTGTCTCGTCAGCTCGGCGTTCTCGATGGTCAGCTTCTTCTTGGAGGCATCGAAGTCGTTGAGGGTGCGGTTGGCTTCGTCCAGCTTGTTTGTCACCTCGTTGATCTGTTGCTGCAGCATCTTGTTCATCTTCTCGGCAGCAGCCTGCAAGAAAGAGCACATTGCATTGCAATATTGATTGCAATGTCACATTGATGGTATACACCAGTGGTTCTCAAACATTCTGAGTGCTTGCACCGCTTTCAAATCAGCAGGCAGTTCTCGCACCCCCTCGGTTCTTTATAGCTATATATGAAAAAATACAAATGACGTAATAACAACATTTTTTGTTTTATTCAATATTCATTCATTCAACTCCTTTAAGAGGAATAAGAAAAACTGCGTTTTTCAAGATACACATAATGCATAGGTTGAACATATAATTTCTTGTAAATACAATTACAGGAACCCTCATACCACCTAGCAATCAGACTCACACCCCTAGCAACCAGACTCGCACTCCTTAAGGTTCCAACACCCCAGGTTAAGATCCCCTGGTATATACAATACACACACCTTACTGCAGATGTATCGATTTAGTAAGAGTTTGTGTATGCATTTCATTTGTGTGTGTGTGTGTGTGTGTGTGTGTGTGTGTGTGTGTGTATCAACATGAATTTGCAACCAATCTTCGGTAATCGCAACATTCCTGGTAAACATACTTGCAGAGTAATCAAAAGTGAAAGGGAATTACATCACTACAATTTCATATGACAAAATCAACATAATTATAACACATTTATATTTAAATCTAAATAAATATTCACAGAACAACACACAAGTCAACTGTTATATACTGTGAATATTGTATATATTTTGAAACACGCGCGTGTATATATAACATACAATTTTTTTATATATTCCACTACTACTAAATAAATGCACAATAGATTAGTAAAGCAGCTACACGAGGCGTTATTCATGAAACATGACATGCATAAGATTACAGCGAACTCCAATCCATATCAAAAATCCTGAAAATTTTGTCAACAAGCGTTTAAAAAACGCTGAAAATGCTAATAAATGATTATGCATGTATATATCATTGTATTAAATTATACTAATATTGTGTATAATTATTTAGAAATATATTCAATTTTATTAATATTATTAAAATTAATAGTATTATGATGTATATTATTGATACAATTATGACAAAATATGCATAAATTCATCGAAATTATATTTGAGCGCTATATCAAATATATACCGTTGTTATTATGAAAGATTTATATATAGAAGTGTGTTTACAAATGCCACAATCTCGCCAAATAAAGCCACAAAGCGCAACATACAATGACTGATGTATTAAGTGTACTGAAACAGCGCTCTCATTGAAGAAAGCTCAATGAGTGTGAGTGCATGTGCATGAGTGTGAGTGACACGGTGGGTACCTTATCAGAGGATGAGCGGTCAAGTCCTGACCTCAGGTCCACTACCTCTGCTGTAACAGACTCCCTATCTTTCTCACTCCTGTAATCCAACCACACTTGAGCGTAAAACAAACGCGACAATGCAAGCAAACGTACAGACAACTAATAACAAACAACATCACGCGCATGCATATATATATATAGCTGACGTATAGCTGACGTATTTACAAGAAGGAAGAATAGAAGGAATATTTGGCGCAAGACACAAACTACTTTCGTGGTGTCGGGGTTACATATATGACAAGCCCAAAATGTGTCTCAGGTTCCAGCAACAGTTCAGTTGCATCTGCACAACTAAGTTGACTACTAGGATCATAGCAATGAACAGTGGAAGCTGAAGGACTATGTACAGTAACTAATACAATACTACCCGCTCTGCAATCTACACACGCACACGACGAGAGACATTCTACTGCAGATATCGGACACACGACTCAGGTACCTTATCACGATTAACACCTTCCACAGCCTCCCTAGCATCATGGGCATCATGAGCGTATGTGGCTCTCTCTTTCTCCAGTCTGACAGGTAAGAGCGATTAGGTGTTTATATAGAGCATAACTGAAATTGCCTATATAAATATATTATAAAAATACAAAGAATATATTATATAAAAATGGTAGTGATATAAAAATAACACTGTTGAAAATATACAGTATATATTAGGGATATTATAATTATTCCATTTGACAAGGTAATTGTAAAAGTAAATTCAGCATCTGTTCATATCCTTAGAAATTCCTATATTTTTACGTTTTAATGAAAATATATGAAAGGAAAGTGTATTTGACAATTTGCTACGATGTAAAAATAGCTACGATGAAGGGAGTTTGATATTCCGACGTCAAAAAAAACTGATTGATATCAATTTAGAACTATCTAATTTAAATTTAGGACTAATCAAATTTAATTCGAGATAATATAAAGATAAAGGTAATCAAATTGAAACTGAAATAGAGTTAGCGTGTACTTCTGTTTTGATACTGACTAATTTGATTTTGAAGTTAAAATAGCACAGCTTATAGAATCAAAATGGAAAAATTTCTAAAAGACTTGCGTAGAAACATAATAGCCTAGAAATATTATACATTCTGAAATATCACCCAAAGTAAGTTGAATTAAATCTCTAGAACAATTAACAGTTGAATAATTTTGCGGGAGGAATCTTCTTGATAAAGTGGTCGATGTTTGCTAAGCACGAGGAAAAATAACTCACTTGGCCTTCATTTTGTTGAGTTGTTCAATTTGTTCTGACATTTCAGCAATGGCGTCGTTGTGTTTGCGTCTCATGCTGGCCAGAGCTGATTCATGTTGCACATTCTAGCAGCAGGAAGCAATTCAGGACCGATTACAAACGCGCAAATATAGATACGCAATATATTATTTGTATGATATGCATCGTATTATATTATTGTTATAATGAAAGATGGTGCTATGTCGGAGAATAATATATTTATAGTATATTTAAGCATACGATTCTTCGCTTAACGCCACAAAGCCCCTGACCTATACATCCTGCAAGCATTGACGCTCGAATATGACAAGCTCATTCATAACATACGAAAACATACACTAATTGAGAATGTAGCTGGCAGTGAGAAGCAGTGGTCAGTAGTGAACTCACCTGCTCCTCGATATCACGTCTCAGCTTGGCCAGTTCAGCTTCGCGCTTCTTGTTGAGTTCAATTTGGGCGGCAGTGGCTCCTCCAGCCTCGTCCAAACGCTCGGCCAATTCCTCCAGCTCGCGGGCCAGGTCGGCTCGCTGCTTCTCTGCCTTGGCACGTGCCAGACGCTCTGCCTCCAGCTCCTCCTCGACCTCCTCGATGCGAGCCTGCAACTCCTTGATCTGCTTCTGCAGCTTGCTGACCAGCGATTGCTCATCCTCCAACTTGGCTGTCGAGATCATTGCCGTTCATTATTATCATTATTTCTATTAATTACAGGCAACTCTAGTAGCATGGGACAAACGTAAGCACTATTTCCCCCTGCGGATGTCCCATGTGCCGGAAGTGCCTAAAAATATGTGAAGAGAACGATATTTCAATAATTAAGATTTAGTCAGAAAGATTGCGTTGCCTAAACTTTTTTTTATGAAAGTGGATTGATGTATGCATGCAAGAATATGTGGATGTTGTGAGCAATATTGATGTAAGGCTTACCTGAAAGAGAGGAGATCTCCTTGTCTTTGCGTGCAATAGTCTGCTCCAACTCCTTCTTTGCTCGCTCCAGGTCGGCAACGGCTTCTTGGGTCAGTTTCAAGTCTCCTTCCACTTTACGTTTGTTCTTCTCCACATCTCCACGCAGCTTCTTCTCGCGTTCCAGCGAGTCTTCAAGTTCGTCCAGACTTCGCTCGAGTTTGGCTTTGACCTTGTTCAGGTGATTGACCTTATCCTCTTGCGACTGCAAATCTTCGGCTGTCTTTTGCTGATTCTCCTGTGTTATTCAAAACAGATTTCCGACACAAGCATGCAACGCAAATGAGCAATCAACCTCGACTTCAGGTATACATTATCTAAATTTTAGCATATTCCAGTACAACATACATACACACTTATTGAGCACATGAAAAACGTGAAAAGCGTTGTTCTGATGACCATTTCATTTACAAGAGCTTTTTGGTTAAGCATTATATTATCCATGACATCTCATTGAAATCATTAGCGCAAAGGACTTGATATTTTAGAAAAGTGTAGACAAGAAACATATGCTACGCACCTGAAGTTGTTTCTTTTCTTTGTTCAGCTTGTTTATCAAGTCGTCTTGATGCGTGATTTCATCGTTGAGGTTACGAATCTGGTGATCTTTGGTGGTCTTGTCTTGCTCGGCTTTTTGGATTGTCAACTCCAAGTCGTCAATATCCTTCTTCAGCCCGTTCAGTTCCTGTTCCAGTTTCTTCTTATTCTGGTTCAACTGATTGCGGGCCTCTTCCTCCTGAGCAAGTCGTTCCTGGGTGTCGGCCAACTGGTTCTCCAGATCCTGCTTTTGGGAGTTGAGTTTCTGCTGTTTGCCGTGGAAGTCACTGAGGTTTCCCTTCTCGGCATCGAGCGCATCCATCAAGTCGTTCCTCTCCCTCATCAACTTGTTGTTCTGCTCCTCCAGTTGCTTCCTCAGTTTCTCCTCCTTATCGTATTGTTCCTGCGCTTTCTGTGCCTTCTCCTCAAGATCCTGTTGAGCCATAACATTCAGCATAAGTCAACATGTCAACCACGATTTCAGCTGAGTCATCAAAGTCTTGGTTTGTCTTCAAACAAAGGTGAATTTGCAAGTTGCAGCTTTCGAATACACACACAAGCTTTATTTGAATATATCATTCAATTATTTACATATATGACATAACATCATTATTCATCATATCTTGCCGTGTTTTAAAAACGTCATGTTGAATTAATCAAAAAATTTCAACAGAGTTTGAGCGGCACAGAGAGAATAATTATAGGAGAGAATAAAGAGAAAAGAGTATAACTTACTCTCAGTTGATCCTCCACTTTGGTGACGACAAGCATCGGCTTAATACTCTTCCACAACTTGAACCACAACCAATTCTTGAGCTGCATGTATTTGCGCAAGTTTCTCTGCACAACTTGCAAATTCACTCTGCAGAATAACACGCAAATAACACGCAACAGCGGAGGTTGAAATCAGCATAGGTCACGTGAAAATCTCCTAATATTATCAAATAATTATCACAAAATCGCAGTGTACATCCAGTATTCACTTTCAGAGTACAATGCTCACTCACAGACGAAGAGAGGAGAAATACACTCAAGTATTGGAAAAATACGATTTAAACAGCTACCACATAAAAAAATGTTGTTCTAAGTATAAAAACAATTGTTGAGAAAAATTCCCAAGCTTATTGTATATATGCTTGTTCCTGAAAATGTATGTTGGTGAAATGGACAGAACAGCCTAGTACCTTTGGTCTCTGAGTTTCTTGTACTCCTTGCGAGAGAAGTAGCCGCGCACCCACGACTGCAGCCACGAGAAGATCATTGACAGACGGTCATCTCTCAACTCCTCCATTTGACCGAGCACTCCGGCGCGGAAGAACACCTGAATGTGTCATATGCAACCTGTTTAAACTGCGGTCCTTAAATGCACGTACATCTAATATCACATGAGATTTGACCAATAAATATAGAAATCGATTTTATCAAGAAGCAGCGTATAATGCAAACGACATTAAATGCATCAAATCCTAAATTATTTATAGATAATGACAAGCAATCTAATTTTGAGATTTGTATTATATGAAAGAAATATACAAAAATGCATGCAATAATTGCAAAAATGTGCAACATCAAGGAATAGGGAAACAAATTATTATTGTATAAAAATGTTCATGTATATTGGCAAAATACAGTGGCATATGTTGCGATGTATCTGTTATGCGGTGCACGCTGCAAGGTAACTATTTCGAAAGCCAAAAATGATTATACCAGCGGTTCTTAACCAGGGTGCGAGAATGGCTCCTGAGGGGTGCAAGGAATCCTGTGAAAATCAAGGAAAATATGTGTTTACATATGTTTTATATTTTCCCTGAATAAACAATTATTTTCGTACAGGAACAATAACCTGTATGAGTAGATATTGAATTAAAAATTGTTATTACGTAGTTCGTATTTTTATTTTTTAAAAAGCCATAAAAAATCCAGGGGTTGCGAAAACTGACTTCCTATTTGAAATGGGTGCGAACCCTGGAAAAGGTTGAGAACCACTGGATTATACCATGCCTATGCGACTCAGACCAAATAAGTCACATAGCTTTTACCTTGGTGCGTCCGAATCGGTACAGAGAATCAAGTTGTGGCAAATTTTCCAATATAGTCTCGGTGGCCTCTTTATCGTCCATCTTACGAGGAATTTTCTTGACAAACATGATTCTATAGCTACAGGTTGCAAGCATGAAACACATGCAAATACAAAACACAGACACACACACACCACTCGTAATATACGCATTAAACAGGGCATATATGTATTCTAATTTAGAAGTTATTCACAGAGAGTTTCACGAACGAACTGGAGACAAAGAGGGGATGTTAGTAGTTGGTTGGTTAAGCAGATCATATATAAATGATCACAGACAGGTATTATTTCACAAGTGTCAGAATAACCGAAACAGCAGACACATTGTCTCAAATTTGGTTCCAAAGTGCAATTAAGGTGAATTTGAGGTTTTGTGATAAATGGTAACTTTCCAACACTGTCATATGTGGACTTAAGGATGCGTTTGAGTGTGTGACTGCATTAAAAATTTCATTTTGATCATAAAAACAGTCATAGAAATTACTAGTAAGTCTCCACATGACGACAGACGGATATCATTCCATTGATATGATTCACATACTTGCTAAAAGTGCCACATGCAACTAGGATGCATTCCAGAATGCTGAAAGACCACAATTATTCGATAATTTAGTGTATGAAGACATGCAGACAACAGGGTGGAAAAGGTCGGGTCATGCTGTACGCGCCTTCGTGTGACCCATTCGATATTTCTCGGTTTCCAGCTCGATGACCTCAAGACATTTCTGTGTCGTCTCTTTCTCGTCGGTTATTGCCCTCATTTGCTTGGGTGCCAATATAGTGTAGCTTGAGAAAAACGACATTTGTTTTGTCAGTTAGAGGTTGGGCTGAACAGTTCAAGACATAGGCAGACATAGACCAGACTACCGATACAAGGCTGAAAATACGAGGATGTGCAAGGTGGTTTTTATAGGAACCCCTCGTGGTTCAGGGTGAGTGATGTATGCATGTGATCTGAGAGAGGAGCTCTATGGCGAGGGACACAAAATTAAACGTCCATCGCAAATTGTTCAAGGGCAAGGATACATGCTACTAAAAGACCATTGCAAATCAAAAGGTTTAAGGTAGGGCTCGGTATTGTGGGGAATACTGGTCGATGGGCACACTAGATGGTGTGGTTTGTGGGGGAGGAAAAAGATGGGTGGACACCAGACACACTAGGGAACAGCTATCTAAATAATGACCTTGGTACAACCCAGTCGATACTTGTCGGCATCTAGTTGTACAGCTTCAAAACATACAGCGGCTGCCTCGCGATCCTCTTTACACTTAGACATTGCCGATGGTGCAAGAATCATGTATCTTTGATACATAAATGGTCACACAAATGGACTTAGTCAATATACGACAGTGTATGTAAGACAATCTACGATTTACAGCACGGTCTACACAAAGTCAGCTACAGTACTCTAATCTAGTCTAACTAAAGTCGAGCAAACACACACACAAATACAAACAACTAACACACATATTAAACACTCAAGAACTGCTATTTTCCAATGTGTAAAACTGCGGTATCCACCACATCTTGCCAGACGATTTTTATACTTAGTATTTTTGGAAAATTGACTAAGAAACCATATTTGAGTTGTACTTGTCAAAACGGGCGCATGCTGGGCTGTTTTTACAAATAGCAGACGATCTTTAAGCTAGTTCCTTCTTCTGACTTAGATGTTTCCTTATAATCTAGATGTTTCCTCAACTAGAAATGAACAGATAACTACAAGTGTTCAAACGGGCGAGGAAATCGTCCAGAGCTCATTCAAACCGCATATACTCTCATACACAGCACAGCTCAGACTACTGTATAATCTAAGAACACTTTTGGTCAGGTGGAATAATCTACAAGCTGCTGGGTCATTTGTAACCGCATGTCACCAGCTAACTACACTTCAACTACACAACCATCATCGCTACATCAAAATGATTCCTACTAGACAAGACCTTTGTATGTCCCAAGCGGAACTTTTCTGGTTCCAGTTGAATTTTATCGAAGCAAGCGGCCGCAGCATCTTTCTCTTCCTTGGCCTTTGTCATCTCTTTTGCGGCAAGAATTTTGTAACTGAACAATGCAATAGAAAATGTATATGGATTGATATATAAGGTGGACATTTAAAGTGTGTGGAACAGTTACACAATGTCTAATTAGTCTAAATAAAACACATTTTATGTGCATTCAATTGAGTGAAAAACACACAGGCTAAGAAACATGAACACATATTTTTACTTTATGGGAAGCAACATTTGATATTTATGTCAAAAAAATTACAGAGAACATTGCTGATAGTTTATGACCCTCAAATATTTGTTGATAAGCAAACTCAACATTTATCGCATCACAAATACACAAACTCACCGATGCTTGAAGTCAGGGTAGACCATTCTGTTGGGGAAACCCTTACGACAAATACGGATTCCTTCGAGCACACCATTGCAGGTGAGCTGATGCATGACCAAGTGAGAATCAATGACACCTGTCAACACACACACACACACACACACACACACACACACACACACACACACACACACACACACACACACACACACACACACATACACATGTCATGTTATGAAAATGTCGACTCATCGTTAAAATTCAGATTCTTGGGAAATTAAAATGGTAGATCCTAATGTATCTCAAAGTATAGATCGTGAATATTGTCTGTAAGTACAATACATTTAAATTTATTATTAATTATATATAACTGTGACTGCAAGCTGTTGGATGTATTGTAATGCATGTAATATCCGATTATATTGTTTTTTACTATTTTATTTATATTCCTTAATATATTTTAACATTTATATATATATTTTCTTAAATATTATATTTCATGTTTATATTGAATAATTTAATTTTTATCAGTTAACCCTTTCTTTTTCTATTAAATAGCATTCACTGCTGCAAATATACATATAATATTCCTGGAATATTAAGTAAACATGAATGTCATACAGATGATGATGCAAAAGAAGTGCTTTTAGATGTATGTAATTCCCACCTGGTGATTTGGTCTCGTTTGGAATAATGCAGCGGATAAAATGCGGTTGAGTTGCACGCAGGGTGGACATCAGGTTGCCTAATTGCTCCTGTTCCAATGAATATCAAACAATATAGACAACAGAACACTACCAACGGGCACACACACTCACACACACATACATACAGAGCACGCAGTACATGCTGCTAAATACGGTAAACCGAACGGGTTACAGTGATATTCAAGCTCTGGTGGGATCAAAAGTTCTTGCACGAAAACACACGACCTTCCACGGCATTTATGTTTTCAGGATGCGTGGGAAAGATCAGTGGTATATGGCATCTTCATTGATATCAAGCTAGGTTTTCCTATGAGGAAAACTCAAGTCCAACCTGAAAGTCAAGCGAAGGAACATAAGTGAGCCATACTCAGAATTATGTGCCTTCCAAAAAGATGACTGATTCGCCAAACGTTGCACTAGAACCTCTTTAACCCTCTAGAAACATGAAACATGAAATTGGTTTCAAGACTACCTTAGAATATCTAGCTACAATTTGGACAATCTAACACATTCTAAAAGCAAATACAACGCCATGCAAAGGCAAAATGGATGGAGGAACTGCTCACACAAAATTTACTGGCCTAATATATTTGAAATAATACAAAAACACAAGCAAATTATCCGCTTCTATCTGAAAGTTAGAATAAAAGCAGAAGAGACGAGCTTGCAAGTAATAAGGATAAAAATTCGTCTAACTAAACCTAAAATACAGACGAGACTAGCAAGTAAAGAATGTGCTGCATCCGTCACCAACTATGTGCAGAGGATGAAAATCCTCTACTGAGTCCAACTACAACTGCAAGCTACTATCTACGACGGCTACATCATACTGGACCTCACCAGGGGACTTGGTCTCATTCGGAATAATGCAGCGAATGAAATGAGGCTGGGTAGATCGCAGGGTGGTCATCAAATTGCTCAATTGTTCCTGTCACAAAATTAACACTCTTCTGAATGGCATGCACTCGGGAGCATATATTATGCGCTCACATAGATAAAAGTATAAACATATATTAAGTGCTCAAATGAATAATGCGCCTAAAACTGAGGTGGCAGGAAAAAGTTCCCTAGGAATAACATGTTTTGTTGGGTAAATCTTGAATCTTTTCTATTCTTCGTTGTATTGCGTTCTTCAAACTACATTTCTATACGAGCAACACCGTTTCAATTGGTGAACTCTAGCTAACAAATGGAACAAACCACGGAAAGATCAGTCATCAATTAAAACATTTCCCTTTTCAACGCTTCTCGAGACAATCATATGATCTATGAAGCTGAGAGTGCAAGTTGTATTGCAACTAAGATATATTGAGTGAAAGTATATATGTTGCATGCTGCAATGATAACTGACTATCACTACGGATTTGAAAATATTTAAAAGATTCGTGCAATTCGGGGACGGAGGGCGATATATCCAACAATGTGCAATCAAGCTTCTGTGCAACATAGTGTGCAACATATCTCAAGTGGCAAAAGCAATGCCACTGAATAGTCGGACACATGCGCTATGCCATTTTGCGGGTAGAAATCATATTTGAATAGTTAAACAATGGTGTTGGTGGTGTAGGACAGGGCGAGTAATGGAATGCGGACGGAGGAGGTTTTTGAAAACATTCCGCCTGTGAACATCCGTGTTATCTGTCATCTCATATAGTACCCGGCTGTTTCAGCTCATTGGGGATGATACATCGAATGAAATGAGGCGAGGTGCTGTGAAGTGTCTTCATTAGACCACCCAGTTGCTCCTGTCAATATTGCCATATATACTTGCACACTCACATTTGATATATATATATATATATATATATATATATATATATATATATATATATATATATATATATATATATATATATATATATATATATATATGAAGAGAGAAAATAAAACACAAATGACTGATCTGTCTATAGTCACTAACGAAGGTCTCAAGACCGAAACATTTGACAAAGAGTGGCAGTCATTTGTGTTTTCTTTTCTCTCTTCATATATGTCAAAAACTTCAAATATATATGTATATATATATATATATATATATATATATATATATATATATATATATTCATTAAATATTTGCATTATCTATATTATATATATGAGATTTTATGTTATAAATATGTACGTTTGTTTGTATATTCAAAATGCATTGCTGATCAATGCATGCACATGACTGTTATGCGCATATAACTATTTCAATCACACAACTTCACGAGGCAAACACATGCAGTCCACTAAAAATTGGACATTTTCTAAAACAACACACACACAAGCACACACACACAAAGACACACACACACACACATACACACACAGGCGGCGGGTTAGTAGGCAGGTTCACAGTATAGTCACTTGAAGGAGGTTTTTGGAGCATCGCTGCAAGCCGGGTATAATTCTGACAATACTGCAGGGTTCTGCAATATTCAGCTAGCGACACAAATCTCATAGATCAAAAGGCAGGTGGCTTATTCATCCGTAGAACGGAGTAGGGTATGTGATTGCCAAATCAGCATAAAATCAATTACTAAAAAACGGACAGGAAAATTAAGGAAAACTATATCATCACTATATAGGGTGATACTACTTTAAAAAAGTAAGGGTTTCAATGAAAATATTTCTATCTCTGGTGGTGAAACAGTTTGAAAGGGAAATCAGGCTTTTGTGTTTGTTGCCTATATATCAAAACAGTGGGTAAAACAAACTCTCGAGAACCGAGGACGATGCGAAACAGAATAACAAGAAGGGATTTTCAGGTATTCCGTGAAGAACGACACGGAACGATACATGGAAGGGTGGAGAAAAAGTGAGGGTGGTGAGGAAGGGCTGAACTAGACTAGGCACGTGAACATCTCGTACCTTGTAACCGGCAGATACTGTGGAAAAACCTCCTCCCTTCTTGCGACCACCTTGACACCCAAAAATATGAGCAAGCACGTGAGTTAGAGCATATATCCCATCAACCGCATGCTCGCTGAACTTCACCAATGTCTTGCACGAGACATCGCACGTGAAAACAGTCGCTTGACACATGCAGTGCTCAGAGAGAAATTGGGAAATTCCGACAAGATGCAGCCTCTTGTCTGCTTGTCTGAATTTTCACCTCATCAATTGATTCCGTGTTACCGTGTGCTTATAACGTGCCGGTGTCTCATGTGTGGAGTAGATCAAACGACAATCAAATGATCGGTGACCATCGCAGTGAGAGACTATATGTGGAGATGCTTTGAAAATGCTGTTAATTGCCTCCGCAAATAATTGCATATGTGAATTGCAATATTCTCAACAGACCGCGTTGTGAGAATTGTTGCAAAAAACCGGCAGAAGCGTTGAACAAAAACAATCAAATTACAGCATAGGTTATGTTCAATTAGCATTGTCGGTAAAACAACACTGATTCAGTGCGGCTGTTAGCGAATACGACCAGATTCGTGAATTCATTTACCCGATACATGGCAGAAACTGTTTGAAAAGCTGAGCCTTTGGTGCGTTTTCCACCTGATATACGAGTATATAGCGAGAGTATATATTGTTGTATATATACACAATGTTGTTGTGGCTGTTACTCCCAATAATTAACATTATATTTGGAGAAATTGTGTTATTTGTAATATAATTGTTATCTGGTCTATTAGTAGGCATATTTTCAGTTCATGGCGAAGTAAGTCTTTCTGTGAAACATTATATCTTTAGACACACTATCTTTAGACAATCTTTATCTTTAGACAAATTTATATATCGGTATAAATATGGATCAGAATTAGCAGTAATTAGCGCAATAATATGTATTTGAGAGAAAAAATGTATTCGATAAATACACAGCTCAGACGGTTTACTGAAATATTCAAATAGAAAGTGTTCGTTTTTCCTTTTTATCCTGAAATATGCATGCTTGACCAAGAAGAGATCGCTCTTGTGACCTTGAGCAGCATGTATACCATATAATACTGACACTCATTCACATTCGACCAGTAAACGCTGAAATCCACTTGACCCATCAGTTCCCGATAATAACATATGAGATTACTTAAAAATAACCATATTTTGTAAGTTTTGTTTATCTTAACACATATTTAATCATTAGGTTACATTTTTATACACATTTCCTTTATATCAACGTAAGCTTTTCAAATAAATTGATATAAATTAATTGATAGACAAGCTTGAAAGTGTCAAAGTTGTCGTACTGAATATGTTGATTACTGGATGTAGTGTGTGTTCCTCCACGTCCCACCTTTTCCTCCGGCATCACCACCGCCAGACTGGCCTGGATGGTCGGCAAAAATCTCCACCAGCAGCTTGTTGGATCCCTTCTTGAACTGGTCGACCACAGTGTCGTTCAACGGGTCCTTGTTCTTCTCCAACCAGCCGGCTAAATTGTACGGCACCTAGAACACGAGGAGTGCACGGTGAATCACACTAGAGCAGTGGTCCTCAACCTTTTTTCTCACTGATTCCCCACTTCTTAATGAACCATCTCTTCATTTTCCACAACACCGCTGATATATTCCATAAACTCAGTTGTTATATCAAAGTAAATGTCAAGAGGTCATTAGAAACAAAAATAGACGAATTTTTACTCATAAAAACACACATTTGTCCTGTTCTGTCCGACATTTAGCTTCCTACTTGGCAACTCTTCCATTTCCCACCAGACAGGGAAATTACCCACAGGTTAAGAACCACTGCATTAGAAGAGCAGAAAGGAACACTCTCCTGGCTGCAAATCTCTTAAGTGATCCATATCCCTAGTAAGTTCTCCCGACGTCTTTCTTTCATCAACTATTGCTCCAAACGGACCTTGAAGCCTTATAATACACATTGAGCACTGGAAAATTACCAATACACACTGCTTGTACCAAAATATTGACCTTAAACAAAACGTAGTTTTTGTATCATAAGCATGATTGATCACTTTCTGACCTTCTATAATATTTCTGTGAAAAGGTGTGAATTACATGCCAAAATATTATACATTACGTAAAATTTTACTAATTAAAGTCTACTTCAAAAATGCATAATGTAATATTGCTTGTTTTAAGCAATTTCACTGGCGTTGAATTGCACCTAAAATATGTAGATGTGCTGGTTAAATGTGTAGATGTGCTGGTTAAATGTGTAGATGTGCTGGTTAAATGTGTAGATGTGCTGGTTAAATGTGTAGATGTGCTGGTTAAATGTGTAGATGTGCTGGCTAAATGTGTAGATGTGCTGGCTAAATGTGTAGATGTGCTGGTTAAATGTGTAGATGTGCTGGCTAAATGTGTAGATGTGTTGGTTAAATGTGTAGATGTGCTGGTTAAATGTGTAGATGTGCTGGTTAAATGTGTAGATGTGTTGGTTAAATGTGTAGATGTGTTGGCTAAATGTGTAAATGTGCTGGTTAAATGTGTAGATGTGCTGTTTAAATGTGTAGATGTGCTGGTTAAATGTGTAGATGTGTTGGCTAAATAAGTAGATGTGCTGGCTAAATGTGTAGATGTGCTGGTTAAATGTGTAGATGTGCTGTTTAAATGTGTAGATGTGCTGGTTAAATGTGTAGATGTGTTGGCTGAATGTGTAGATGCTGGTTAAATGTGTAGATGTGCTGGCTGAATGTGTAGATGTGCTGGTTAAATGTGTAGATGTGCTGGCTAAATGTGTAGATGTGTTGGTTAAATGTGTAGATGTGCTGGTTAAATGTGTAGATGTGCTGGCTGAATGTGTAGATGTGCTAGCTAAATGTGTAGATGTGCTGGCTTAATGTGTAGATGTGCTGGTTAAAATTGTTGTGTTGGCATGACTCACAGTGCCAGCGTAATGCACAATGGCGAAATGAGCCTCTTTTTGTCCTGGCTTCGGCGGCTTGGGCTTGATGAAGCAATTGGACTTGCCCAAGTGGTTGCTGTTCAACTTGTCCTCGAACGATTTGTCAGTTGCCTTGGGGAACATGCTCTCCTCTTCCAGAATCGACAACACTCCCATAGGCTGCGACCAGAGGCGGTGATAAGAGTGAAACAGTGCACCGGTGCACGAGACATGAAACAATTATGCTCCGTAGCAAATAAGGTGAAACCAGTCCAAATTCTCCAGGAATTATTAAACTAGGAACGATTGAGACATCACTTTGTGAAAACATGCAAAGAAAATCTGATGCATTCAGACTTCAATTTTCATACTCGTCAATATAATGTACAAATACAATATTTGTAAATATACTTGTTAAAAAACTTGACTTAATTGTAAATACATTTATAACATATTTGTTTGTAATGTGTTCAAAGCTTATACTAATTGATGATGCATGAATGATTTTACGTTCATCTCTTTTTTTTGTAATTATTTTTATTTTTAACTTCGGGACAAGTACCGCATTAGGTTATCAATTGTCTCAGAATGTAAAGTAAAATCCTACTAAACCGGTTTCAATTGAATTAGTTAGCTATCTTACGATATTTTTAACATCTTACATATCTATAGGTACATAAAAATAATAGTAGCAAAATAATAATATTTATAGATCAAAAACAAATGCATGCAGTTAAAAAACAATGTTGAGAATAACGTAAATATGTATAGAGTAAGCATCACATTGGTAAACACACTATTTCATTCTATTGTTATTTAGGAGGTGAAACACCAGCACTACAGGAAAATCATGCATCACCTTTTCCATCAAATCTATACATGCTTGCAAGTCCATTCCAAAGTCCACAAAGGTCCAGTTAATGTCCTCTCGCTTGTACTCTTCTTGTTCAAGAATAAACATGTGGTGGTTGAAGAACTGCTGTAGTTTCTCGTTGGTGAAGTTGATACACAACTGCTCGAATCCATTGAACTGTTTGAAAATTGACATGCAACTGATAAAATGGATGGTTCACACGGTATCTAGTGTCAAGGGTGACCAACATGCACTAAGTCAACACTGGGGGTCATGTTTTGTGGATAAGTGTAATATTAACACGTTCCAACACATCGTTGGTAACAAATAGGTGTGTATTAATGGTACACAATACAATATGGGGTTCATTAAGAAGGGTCAAAATCAAACACATGCAAAACGACATTACCAAAATACACATCAATACATTCTCGCATGAACACTACAACATTCCCGACTACAAAAAGCGTCCTCAAAAGCCAAGCGCTTTTCGAGGACCTAAATCTGCTACAGAACAAAAATCAGTGGCAGATCAAGCTGTTAATGAAAGTTCCGAATTCTAAGGAACCTTCAAGCTAGTCACTATGAAGACGGAGTCGTGCTCTACTGGACGTAGAGATCGTCAAACGTATTCACCTTCTCCATCAGCTCGATACACGCTTGCAAGTCCATACCGAAATCAACAAACACCCAGTCGATTCCTTCTCGCTTGTACTCTTCTTGTTCCAGCACAAACATGTGGTGGTTGAAGAACTGCTGCAGCTTCTCGTTGGTGAAGTTGATGCACAACTGCTCGAAGCCGTTGAACTGAGTACAAAAAGTCGTTGCCGGATAGGTCAATCAATGAATTATTGCCGCAGAAATAGACAATGAACGCACGGAGAAGAAAACCAAGGAAACAATACATTTTGTCGGCATCAATCATTGCAGGATATTTCAAAAATCTTATGATGATATTTCGAGTTAGAACTGAGAGCTGATAGGCGAGGAGCAAGCTGCCTCTAATGTGATTTCAACAGCCACACGAATTGGCGAACTATCGTTCTGTACAATAATGGAACGATGGTGGTATTTCCGACACAAAAGTGCTGTGTTTTTGAAGTCCAAAAAACGTCGAAAAACTTGCGTTCTCAATGTTGATTCACATCTGGTTGACTGCAGCTGGTTTGAATCCTGAGTATTCAGTATTCAGTGATTGACGGCTTGGCAATACATATGAAACTCATGCGTATCCAGAAGTTCATTCAGGAGGTCGAATTTCACTTGAGTCGCAATTGAATAAACATACTTTCCACGTAGATACATGCGTCTTTTGGTGTTGTGAAAAACCAAACATCCCTTTCACATTCGCTCTGATCGCCGAGTGTAGTTCAGCTTTGAAGAAAGCAGACATGATGATCAACAGATAAATGAAGATACATGTATCACTCCCAGTGAATCCTGGTGGCGGAATGCAGAAAGGTAACTATGTAGTAACTGAAGCGGCATAGACAGTTTTCTTTCGCATAAACAGTTTCCACAGTCCTTCGTCTCCATATTACTTCTGTTTCTATAATATTATTGATAAATAAGTCGAGAATCTGGCAAAATGAACTAGGAAAACGTACGCCTTGTGCATTTTTGCAATTCAGCAATAAACTTCAGCCTGTGAGCTTTTGAGAAGACTCTAAATATTCTTTATTTCTAAAGGAGTTAACTCAGTTTCGGCCTTGACGTTCATTTAGCGCACCACTTCTGAAATCCGTCGTTAATAGCTAAACCTCTTGTAGAAGGAATATAGTTGGAGCGTCCACAAGTCTCCATTGATGCCAGCATGCAAAAAAGACGACTTGTCATGAAGTGTTGGCTGCACTGAGCTTGCAAGAGATGGCATATGGTTGTCGGTGTGAGTGAGGGAAACTGTCAGACGACGGTGGAGAACATGCTTTGTTCGAGCTCTGATGCGACGTTCACCTTCTCCATCAGCTCGATACAAGCTTGCAAGTCCATACCGAAATCAACAAACACCCAGTCGATTCCTTCCTTCTTGTACTCCTCTTGTTCCAGCACAAACATGTGGTGGTTGAAGAACTGCTGCAGTTTCTCGTTGGTGAAGTTGATACACAACTGCTCGAAGCCGTTGAACTACAACCAAGTGCGATAAAAGCATGTATCATATATTGACTAGGAGTAAATGACTGCTTTGAAATACCAGAACAGATAAAAAATTCAGTTACTTCAGAAATTTAATAAATGCAGCAGAGATATGCAATAACATGTGACCGTGTAATTAACATTACATATTAATTAAAACAAATAATTATTATGATCACTGCAATTCTGTTTCAGCGGATATAAATGATTTCACTCTAATATTTGAGGTTTGTCGTACATACATAAGACTGCACAATTCACACTAAACTTTCACACCACAGAATTTACTAGGGATTTCGGAAGTAAACACAAGCAACAAGACATTTTTTATTCATATGTTAACCGACAAATCATTATATTATCATTTTATGGAGATTTTACCAATGCATTTCTTATATAAGTGATAGGATATGTGCTATATGAGTGTTTCTTACGTCGAAAATTTCGAAGCCGGCAATATCGAGCACACCAATGAAATGAGCACGCTTCTGTTTGGTATCCAGGGTCATGTTACACTTCTTCACCAACCACTTGAACAAGCGATCAAACAACGCCTTGGCCATCGCACCAATCGAGTAAACCACCTGCGACACACAGACACACAGACACACACATATAGACAGATACACAGACAGACACACAGACAGACATACAGAGGTACAGATGTACAGACAGACAGACAGACAGACAGACAGATGTACAGATGTACAGACAGACAGACAGACAGACAGACATACAGATGTACAGATGTACAGACAGACAGACAGACAGACAGACAGACAGACAGACAGACAGACAGATGTACAGATGTACAGACAGACATACAGACAGACAGACAGACAGACATACAGACAGACAGACAGACAGACAGACAGACAGACAGACAGACAGACATACGAATATATATTTGATAGCATAAAACCTCCAACAAAATGTGGCCAAATCGCACAATAATTTTGATCAGTCTTGAAAGAAGTTGGTATGGAATTCTACTTGACTCTGCATTTCTTCTCGGCATTTGAGTTCCAGTTTCCTTGTCGTGTAGAGTTTACAAGTGGTGCAAACTATGTCAGCTAGCATTGAACACTGGCAAAACCTGATACAAACCTGGTTTTTGCTGCGTCCCTGCGTCACGAACTCATTGCCCACTTTGATGCGCGGTTTCAGCAGATTCAAGTACATCATATTGCTGTCCACACCCAGCAGCTTGGCGACTCGCTCTCCCTCCTAACATACACCCACACACACACACGCGTATTAATACACAGTCAAGGATATTATATACCTCGTGTCAAGCATGAATACATAGCTATATAAAATATATCATAAATCAAACCCACCAATCGGACTCAACACTGAACGTATACAAACATCACTAAAATATTTTTCCAAAAAAGTTTTTCAAATCCACCACGCGTTGAGCTACCAAAAAATTATTAAATGTGTGAGGTTCATATATTCAAAATTGGAATACATTTTTACTATACAGATAAAACCCAGCGACATAAACGGCGCATGTGAAGTACACATACCAAAATTCACAAAGTGGCAATGCAATGCCGAAAAAACAGACAGCTGAAACCAACTGATAAATATACTCACATGTCAAGCAGAAAAACAAGCCAAACATTAAAATAATTATCTACGAATTTATTATGCATAAAAACAATATAAATTGAAAAATCCATGTGTGCAAACTTGAGAAATATTTCGTATTTATATTATTAATTACAGGCAAATCCAGTAGCATGGGGCATAAGTGCAAGCAATATTACCACCCTGCGGTGACCTCATGTGTACTGGAAGCGCTTAAAGTATTCCGGGAGAAAGAAAGCTCGAAAATTAAACGTTTCAGTCAGGAACATTAAAGCCAATGAATAAAACACTGTCGGACCCAGAGAGGGGGGGGGGGGGGGGTGGAGCCCCCACAAATGTTTCCATCAACTCATCATAACTAAGAGATTCACGATCACACAGTCGTCAAGGAAAAGTATGTTTTTGTAGAGTTTGTTGATATAAGCATTATCGCAAAACACTCGCGCATAATGCGTTCATAAATGTGTCTATATATCATTGAAAAAAGCGCAGCCGCCCCCAAAATCATTCAGCTCCTCCTCCTTCCCAAAATTGCACTCTGGATACGCTGCTGGAAGAAAGAAGCAAAATGCGATATATTGAGCGTTATGAAGCGGCGATCAACAGCCTCGCGCAAAATCAACGCTGTCGCGGCATTTTTTTGCAAGACTCACAACTTTTCCATCCTGATCTGCCTGTTCGTCTCGTTGTCGTTGTTTGAACTTGAGCGTGCCCAAGTGCATCACAGCCGCTACGAGACTGTACACCTTGTCCTTGATATCCTGCTGAAATCCTAGAATATCCAGCGCTTCCTACACTCACCATTCGTGTGTGTGTGTGTGTGTGCGTAAATGCAGCACAAAACACACACACACATACACACACCCACACACACATCCCCACAGACACACACACCCACACACACAGGCACACACACACACACACACACACACACACACACACACACACACACACACACACACACACACACACACACACACACACACACACACACACACACACAGACACAGACAGACACCCACCCACCCATCCACACACACACACACACACAGACAGACACACACAACATTAGTGACGTTAGCACATGCCGTTTTCAATGAGTAATTGCCCACCTCCTTGCCATCTTCTTCAGCCTGTTCTTCTCTGCCCTTCTGCTTGAACTTCATTTCGCCAATGTGCATGACGGAAGCGGTGATGTGGTAGATATCAGTCTTCTCCTCGGGCGAAAAGTGCAGCACGTCGAAGGCTTGCTGTTGTCAGTGAAACAAAACGTGCACAGCAAAATCAGCAATTATAAAATATATGATATCACAAAACTATGGCTGCGCTGAAATTGCTCGGCTTTGCGTCAGCTGGTGTATTATTACTTTTGTTTTGCGCAATAGCTTGCCAAATATCGCCGACATGCAATACAGCTGATCAAGCAAACGTATAGGCTTATATATGATAGCGACTGAGTGCACGCAAGCTCATATGCTGTACGCTGCAGTGATAAGCCAATGTATTGAACAAATAGAAACATTGGATACAGTAGATATATTGAAGTGAAAATTAAACTCATGTTATTGCTGAGTAGTTTTGAATCACGATCAATTTTGAATAAAACTAGGAGTATGCAAAGGAATAGAGGTTAGGAGTATTAGAAGTGGAAGTAAGCAGAATTATCAATATAAGCAGAAGTAGATGAAAACTAGGAGAAGTAAAAAGAAAGAGGAGAAGGAGAAATAAACTAGTTGAAAGAGAAGAAGGAGAAGGAATGAAAGAATGACAAACAGCTAGAAGTAAAATTAAAATGCATGATAAGAAGATTGTGTAGACATAACGGACATATGTAACTTGGATATTCAGACGAAATCTAGAAATAAAGTGAGAAGCATGATATGAATATTGTGTAGACATAACGGACATATGTAACTTGGATATTCAGACGAAAACGTCGACGAATTTCTTACATGAGTGAGGGACATTTCCTCGCTATCATCCATGCTCGGAATAGTGATTTTTCCCTGAGATACAAAGTGGTACTGATAGATGTCATCCACCAGCAGATTATCGGCTGCAAGCAACAGCATATTTCAACCACCAAAACGACCACATAACACACACACACACACACACACACACACATACGGCATTAGATATATCGTGTGATTAGACGTGTCAAAATGACACATCAAGCAATTTGATTAGTAAAGCCAGCAATTGGGTGCTTCAAAATGTTTCAATTTGCGCTTATATAGCACACCAATATTTACGCATATTATTGAATGCAATGAGCTTGAATATAAAAACGCACTATACTTGCAATTCAATCGGCGGTCAAATGAGAAATAGGCAAAGACCAAGCGTTGGCATTGTGCGCTGCTAAAAATGACAAATTGGTAAAATTGATTTGTCTTTGATAAAATAAATGCACATAACTCGATATAAATATATATCTGCGTATATTATTAGTTTTAAACGACTTAAAACATTTTTATTAATTTTAAACGATTCAATTACAAACATTCATAAATATACGAAAAAAATTAAACACGAATAAGACAATCTTCATACCGAACACTTACAACACTGAATCAAGAACATTTGCATAATAAGACCAGATTAAATGAGTAAGATATGAGTAACAAATGAGTAACAAATGAGTAACAAATGAGTAACAATTGAGCAACATATGAGTAACATATGAGTAACATATGAGTAACATATGAGTAGCATATGAGTAACATATGAGTTACATATGAGTAACAAATGAGTAGCATATGAGTGACAGATAAGTAGCATATGAGTAACATGAGGAACATATGAGTAACATATGAGTAACATATGAGTAACATATGAGTAACATATGAGTAACGCATGAGTCACATATGAGTAGCATATGAGTAACAGATGAGTAACATATGAGTAACTTGACGTGATACTGAGCGCGGCTGGCACAAAGCAGGAAGCAAATAGCGCAAACATTAAACTTACATCGGTTAATAGTAATTCTTCGGCGTCGTCGACGTGGGGAATGAAGGTTTTACCTTGACTGACGAAATGGAAATAGTTTATGTCATAGTTGAGGTCATATTTCTCTGTGTGTGTTCGGCCAAACACAAAATTGAATTGTAATAATATCTGATAAGTATTTCTGAACGCATTTGATTGTATTATAGTTTGAATTGTAGTTGATGTACACAATAAGTAACAAATAATTGGTGATATAAAAAAGAGTGAAAAAGTCTACATTATGCAGGAAAATCGCCTGATTTTTAATTGAAAAAATAAAATAATAAATACTGCGCATAATTACTGCAGAACAGCGTAATAATAAAATTGATAAACTTGTATATAGCTATGGTGTAATGTTGAATGCTTCATTATTTTTGTAGTAGAAATATAGCATAGCAAATGATTCATAAACAAATATCTGTGCATACGTTTCACGAAATTTTTGTGAGAGACAATAGGATAAATAATATTGATAATAATAAAATATGACACATAACGAATGATATCCCATAAATTAAAAACACAATATTAAAATATATCAAAAGAAAATCTTTACCCAAAAAATGGTTATATTTTTAAAAATGTATGTGATAAATAATGAATTTAAACTTATAAAATTTATGTGATAAATAATGAATTTAAACTTATAAAATTTATGACAAAAATACTACGCATGAAATTAAACAAATTAATATATCCAGCAATATCATTTGCATAATGAAATCGCTGTTGGTTGAAGATGTTGAAGGATTCTCAGTTTTCTCACGTTTCATCTCGGGAACAGCTCCGGACATGAGCTGGTAGAAGATGTGGTAGGACCGCTCCAGAGGCTGTTGCGAAATAACACGAGCCTTCTCCAACAGATAAGTCTCAATATCAGCACCAGCCAATTTCCCAGCGGTGCCGAAATGAATGCGGATAAATTTACCCTGCAATATAGTGGCACGTGTATTTCATTAGCGAGCTCACAAACTAAAGCTCAAAAACTAAACTACCTCACAACTAAAGCCAACAATGAAGACAAACATGCAAACGCCAGCAATTGATGATAGAATGAATGGAAAAATACACAGAGCAGTTATGCTTTAGCTAATCACTAGGGCTGTCAAAAGTTAATAAAGTTACTTTTTCACCTAGAGGTCACTTTTTCATAAGCTACCTAAAACTGCATGAAAAAGTTGTGTACTATAATTATTAAAAAAGTTATTAGGTTACCAAAAGTTACTTTTTCATCGTTAGGTTACTTTTTTGCTTTTAAGGTTACTTTTCTATCGTCAGGTTACCTTTTGTTATTTTTCTTGTTATTAGGTAAGTTTACCACGAAGTTTGGTGACTTTTTGCAGATAAGAGGCACAAAAACGGTATATATGAGGATAAAATAGGAGAAGAGATGGAATATTAGGTCTGAAGATCCAGAAATGTCAAACATTTCTGCTCTTAGGATTTAGCAATTGGTATTCATCCTAATATCCGTGCTACTTGATATTTATACGTTTTTGGGTACGCAGGATAGTGTAATACCATTTTAGGAAATGTCCACGAACCGGAGGGTTTCGTGAGATGTTTGGAGCGTGGTATAGTACGATGTGTGAGCTCTCTATACCAGATACTGCACTGTAGCACTTGACAGTACGTATTTACTTGAACGTTTTTGGGTACGCAGGATAGTGTAATTCCATTTTAGGAAATGGCCACGAACCGGAGGGTTTCGTGAGATGTTCGGAGCGTGGCATAGTACAATGTGTGAGCTCTCTACACCAGATACTGCACTGCAGCACTTGACAGTACGTATTTACTTGAACAGGAATTTGCACGGGATTTTCAGTGCGTGAGATCGCACCATTATCCCACGTTTGACATATGGGAGGACGGGTGGCATTCACACATGCATTTACGCTCACAATAATATACAAACTGCAGTACGTGCTATTTGATAAAAAGTTCCATTGAAAATATATAAAGATAATTATTGCGACCATTACTAAAAATATTTACATTTGCAATTAGTGTATTTCGCATTTGTATGTGCTTTCCACTTAAAATTATATTTTGATGGTTATGCTCCTTTTTCGATGTTAGCTAAATGATGTTAAGTCACTTTTGGTTGTTTTTTGTAAAAATGGTACCAGATTGGAGAGGGTGGAAAAGTAGTACCAACTCGGAAAGATGATAAAAAAGAAGGACTGGTGTATTTTCTTCCTTCAGAACTGCAAACAGAAATTCACCTTTTTTGAAGGTTATTTTTACGAAGGTTAGGTTATTTTTATGTTACTTTTTACAGGTTATTATGTTACTTTATATGTTCACAAACAAACAACAAGCAAACCGTGTACTTCATATAGCGCACTAATCAGCAAAGGCGTGATAAACATGTGATAAAACGGTACAAAAGTGATAATAACATTAAAACTCATAGGTTATTTTTAGGTTACTTTTTTAGGTTACTTTTTCTCGAAAATAAAGTTACTTTTTTCTGGTTTTTAGGTTACTTTTTTGACAGCCCTACTAATCACATTTGGTTGAATCATATGTGCCTTAGATTAAATCGAAATACGAGTTTGAAAATAAAATAGACTCGACAAACACACACTCACGATAGATAACAGATATAAAGAGGATAAGGAATAGATATATAGATAGACAGCAGATACAAGTAGATGATAAATACAAGGTAAATATAAGCTTGAACAAGTAGATAATAGATAGAATATATAGATAATACATAAAAGACCGATAGAAGTAGATAGCAAATAGATAGTTGATAGATGTAGATGGATAGATAGATAGGAAGATACATGTAGATGGATAGATAGTTGATAGATGTAGATAGATAGATAGGAAGATACTGGGACTGACAAAGCGGGACGAGTTGTCGTTACGGGTGGTCTTGGCGTTTCCAAACGCCTCCAGAACAGGATTAGTCTGCACAACTTGATCTTCCAAACTTCCCTGATTAGCAGTCATATGAGTCACATGAGTCACATGAGTCACATGAGTCACATGATTCACATGAGTCACATGAGTCACATGAGTCACATGAGTCACGGTCTCACATGCACTCGCACATAAACACGAAGTGACAATGTCTCTGAAGTTAAAAGTACTGTTCGAAGGATTTACCAACAATTTCGTTGAAACGGTCAAATTGTACTGGCCACAATATAAACGATAATGAACACAATATGGTAAACATTACAACCTGTCATGAACTCTTAGCTACAGAAAACTTTTAGATAAAAATATACGCAAAAATGTGAGTGCCAAATGCGCCTTTGCGCATGCAAAAATCAAGCAGAAAAGCGTGCCATTTCACCTTTCCATCGTCCTTCTTTTTTGACGATGCGCCAACACTGGCGAAGTAGGCGATTACTTTCTTGGTATTCTCTGTTTTTCCGGCTCCGGACTCACCCCTGTTCATAATGCCACAAAGCGTGCATGCGTGCGCGTCACAGAACAAGCTCGCAGACACACTGAAAAACTCGCTCAGCCTCGACAGTATTATTATTATAATCATTATTATTATTATTAGCTTCAAAAGCAAGGCATACATCCTGTTCTTGCGCAAAAACGAACGTCGGCAATGGATGGTGGGATATTTCAGCACAGAAGTATGATTGAAATGAGTGTGAATATTCGAGTCGCGTATCTGCTGAGTCGTCTGCAGAGGCTCCAATGTTCATCATGTTTCCTGTCATTATATTAGCACTAGTCTATATAACAAATTCCTAAGAAGACGGAAAGATGATTGAGTGAAAGAAATGGAGCAAAATGCACCTACAAGCATATAACAAAAAGCGCGCGATTGTGTGTGTATGTGAAAGAGCTCAGGAACACGGAACTCATAAACGTATCACTGAAGATTGTTGTAGTTTTTCCTAGTGTATATGAGTTTTGCTGGGCCAGATTTTGCTGAGCGTAAAATAATGAAAAATATTGCAACAAATGCCAAAAAAGTCAGCTGAACAAGAAACACGCAAAGTTATATATCACGTGTCGGACGAAATTATCAACCTACCTCACCAGAATATATTAAGTTAAAAATGAATATGGATTATAATACAGCTGGCGTAGGAAACAATTTTGAAGGTGATTTTCAGTAGAACCTATCGGAAATTGGCGACATGCTCATACACATATGAACATGACACCCTTCAAGAGTGATTACACCTATAGTCATAGGCCAGAAGCGGCTTACAACGGAATATTTGAAGCAGTTTCACAAAATATTCCGACACAGCTCACTTCGCAGCGACAGATCAATGAGCATTTGCACAGCAAGAACATAGAAAAAAGCGTGTTTGCGTCTCATAGCATAAGCAGCAAATGCAGTGAAGTTCAACAATATATATGTGGCTGGCTTAAGAGAGGCATTGCTGCGTGAACAAATGAGCTGGGCTGGAAAAATTGAAAACTCACTGCTCCGTAACTATCACCCATGGCCTTGATTTTCTTCGAGGCAGCTATATCGGCAAAATACATGATCACCTTCTTTGTGTTCTCCGTCTTACCGGCTCCACTTTCCCCTCTGGCTCGAAATACGCAACCGGAGATGATCAGGTATAGGTAGGCTGATGATTAATAGGTTTTGTTGTTGGTGATCCCAAACAGATTCACCAATGCATATATAGATTTACAATTGGGGTGAGCTAAATGAAAATAAATATATGACAAAACTAACCGAAATAAAGAGTAAAATAAAAAAACGTTCCAATTTTCTTGTTGATGTTTTGAAACATGTTTGTTGTCCCGTTTCAACAGAAAGAAAGGAATTTTGAAAAATTCCCGGCATATAACATTTTTATTACGAAAATAATGTGGTGATGTTGTACTCACGTGATCAACATAGATTGATTTTCGCTATCTGTAAACAAAAAACAGAAATGTTCATCAATTAATCGAGGAAATATATTTGGCCATAGTCACATAATGAACTCAACGTATTTAACCTCTGTTCTTATGCTAATTGACAATCACATTCATTTGTTTCCAATTTTAGCGTTACACCAAATGTTTGAAGGCCCCTGAACATAAGAATATGTTGGGTCTCAAGAAATACACATTGTAGAAATATAACCGAACCGAAATAACCGAATATATAGAACATTTGAAATTGAGCCCCAATACACAGGCAATGCATGAGGACAGAGATTACATTACATGTCACTCATTTTCCACGACGAATACATTTATAATGATAATTATGATAATAACTGGTATTTAAGGTGTTCTCCTCAAACAGTCTGGTGCAGTGAATATTCAATACAAAGGCAGTATTTATTACAAAGTTTATACAAAAGTTATATTAATATATTCAACATTTGATATGTTTATTCACTTGTTTCTATGCATTCCGTATATCAGCTCAATTGATACAAACAATTCCGTAAATCATCTCATTTGATACAAACAATTCCGTATATCAGCTCATTTGATACAAATAATTCCGTATATCAGCTCAATTGATACAAACAATTCCGTATATCAGCTCAATTGATACAAACAATTCCGTATATCAGCTCATTGGATACAAACAATTCCGTATATCGGCTCAATTGATACAAACAATTCCGTATATCAGATCAATTGATACAAACAATTCCGTATATCAGCTCATTTGATACAAATAATTCCGTATATCAGCTCATTTGATACAAACAATGGCAACGGTTATTGGCTAGGACCAGTTGATAATATGCGCATACGCACATGTATGTGTGTATGTGTGTGTGTGTGTGTGTTTGTATTCTACGTTGATGTATGATTGATATAGGCTGGCATGTGCGTGTGTGCGTGTGTGTTTGTGTTGTTTGTAAAATGTTGTCGGCACATCTTCTGCTCTCGTTTGCCTCTACGAGTACCAGATATGTACATGTACCAGAGAATGTTCTTGTGTGTAGGTCTGTGTGTGGGTGTCTGTGTGTGTGTGTTTGTGAGTGTGTGTGTGTGTGTGTGTGTGTGGGTGTGTAGACGTGTGCGGATGTATCAGAGAAGCAAAAATAGCACACACACACACACACACACAAACGAAGAGTACGATAGAACAGCTAGTCGAGGATCGTTGCCAAATTTGGCGGTGCCGACTACATAGAACACACAGCACGCTTGCAAACATTCCAACACACACACACACACACACACACACACACACACACACACACACACACACACACACACACACACACACCTATACAGAAACATCCCATAGCGCAATATAGAGGAGTATATCTACCTCTAAATATCCAGCAATGACAGCTGTAAATTAGTTGAATTAATTGAAGAAAAAACAACGGGAGGTAATTAATAAACCGACGGATCTGGGGTTCCTATATTGCAAGGAACAATAAACCTGAGGATAAATTCTAGAGGAGTTCAATGTTCTAGTCAAACAGATTATGTTCCATATTATAAGGAATATTTACCATATTTTTAATTTACTCATGAAACTAAAAATGAATGTATTAATATATAAAAATGATTGTATTATCGTGTAAGCACAATATGCCATATTTTCGCTATCGCAATGGCTCAATTATAAACACACACATATATTCACGGTCGTATGTGAAATAACCTGAACAGGCGTACAGTTAACGAACGGAATATAAAAATTGATAAATACAAAGAAAATACCGTCAATAGATATAAACAACTCAAGTATGTTGTAAAAGATTATTTAGATGTGCGGCAAAGTGTGTGTATGTGAGCAGAAATAGCGGGTTAATTATGAGTCACTCACTAGATAACATGTCCATGTATGCTCCGTCGGAAATGGCAAAGATATGAGGCGGCACTTCATTTCGTCGTTTCGCCTTGTAAATGGCGATTGCTCGCGAATTGTAGATGGGAAATCTTTTGTACGGATTGATAGCCACGCAGAAAAGTCCGGAATAAGTCTGTAAGAATGGAAAACAATAGATAAACAGTAAATAAAACAAGAATCACAGTTGACAACAACACATCTTTGAAACATGTTTTTATAGCTTCACCCAAAATTTGTATGGGCTGACTAGAAGCTGTTGTGGCTTTTGCTTTATAATCAAGCGCAATTTGTTGTGTTTATAGTCATAGTTATGGTAGAAATAAAAGCTATTACAAGAGCATAACAATTGCGGTAATACAGCTCTTGTTGCATGATGAAAAGCGATTGTATGTTGTACTCACATAGATCAGCTTCACGTAGTAGCGTTGTTTGAGGTTGTGCAGAACAGAAGCGTCGTTCAAGTAGGTCAAATTCGACATGTCCTCGCATTTCTCGTATTTGGGCGGATTCACCTGACCCACCTGGTCCTTCTTGAAATTTTTCTCCTGAATCACAAGCACACACACACACACACACACACACACAACACATTCAGTCAAGTGTTATTTGGGTATTATTCTAGGATTGGTGTGTGTGTAGTGTTGTCCAATAGGCACACAACAAGCGAACAAGCACAGTTATCATTCATCGCCATATTTGCAAGTGTCACAACTGTGACCCTTATTACAGTCAGTCTGATGCTAGCCTCGCTTGGGTGTACTTCAATACAACAACTCGGGTGTTCTGTGTGTTCCTCGCGGCAATCAAAGGCGACACCACAACATTACACTGTGTTTGTCTTTTTTCTGTATATCTAAAACACGCCAATTTTATTTCCAATGCTTGTGTGTGCTTGAAAATCACTAATACCGAACGTATAGACACTCAAACACAGTATTCATCTACTAATCGTTCCTTTTATTGGGCGCTTTTTAAACGCTTCTCTCCATCACATCTCTCCCCCTTCTTGTGAACATTTGCGGAAAATTGGTGCTGAGATCATCTATAAAGAACATTTGAACTTAGCAACACCACTGGCTGGGTTATTTTTCAATAAAACTAATAAGAAAAAGGTAGATAGTTAGCGTTTAAAACAACGAAATTATTGACGCACATTCTGACGCACATTCTGACGCACATTCTGTATTGTCAACCCCTCACCTCGCCGTTGGGTAGAGCAATGGTCACAGTGTCTCCTTTAGTACCGACAATTTTACCCTGGACGAAGCCCTCCTGAGTATCGGGCACCCAGGCTGCTGTTTTAGCGTCGAATGGCTTGCTTTGATCTTGACGTTTCATCTCCATCGACAAATACCTTCAACCACCATCAAATACACAAGCACAACCAGACAATTGAGCATCACATTCAGATAGTAATAGCTAAATGGTCTCTATTACACATGTAATTAGCATCGAGACGGTGTTAATGAAAGTCTTGAAGAACAATTCTCCGAAATCTTTTCTCTCTGATTCCCAGAGCCAACTTTTCATTTTCCACAAAACAGCGCTGATAAATTCAACAAATTTAGTTGTTATACCGAATTCGATGTCAAAACGTCACTAGAAACACAAATAAACGAATGCAGAATAACAGAAATACACGTTCATGTGTTCGAGTTATAATTCCTTACATGACAACCCCTCCATTCCCCACCTAGACATCTGAGGTCTTTTTGTGCTTATCTATACACGTCTATTTAATTCGTCAATGTCACATTTTGCCAGCTATAACAGCGTGCCGGATAGCATTATCAGTCGCTTTAATGATAATTGTTGTGTTTGTAATCGTGTGATCAGTGATTGTAAGACTACTATGAGCTGAATGAAATCAAGATCGATTGAAAATAACTATCTCCACCGATTAGGTGACTGGAAACTTGCACAATTTTGAGGTGTTCGTCTTTTCAGCTATATAGATATATGGACTTGCTAATTCGCTAATACGGTCGTGTTGAAGCACATACTCTCTTGCAACTGGTCAGCCAAGTCTTTCTACTTTTCTGCTCCCCGTCTTTACAATCAACTTCCTCCTCATGTCCTGGAGCAAAAATCATACTCCTCATTCTCTTCTGCTCTGCAAAAATTTTTGCTATCTTTGCCCACACCTCTAACTCCTCCATTCCGACAGCACTAAATCTTGTTCTCTCTACATTCGTTTTTCTTGGTTACCAGTGTTAATCTATGATGTGATGTGTCATGTGATGTTTGTTACTGTGTAAGATATTTCTTTTGCTGTTTTATACTCGTTTTTCTCTTATTTATCATGTGTGTCATTTTTGCTGGCTCATGTATTTTCCCTCTATGAGCTAATTCTCCTTTATATTGTTCGCACCAGTTTATCTCTTTTACGCGCCTCTGCTCTACTTGGCGCTATATCAAATACATGTTTGTTTGTTTGTTTGTTTGTTTAATTAAGTAACCCGCAGGCATACATTTCAGATACAGCAAAAAAATTAATATATGTATTTTAATATACTCCATATTTCTGATAATATAGATCTTACATACATCTTGTAGAATACTTGATCGAGGGACAGATACAATCAATGCAGAAAATATTGCAGATATTGGAGAGAAAAAGTGTACTCACAAATAAGGCGATGGATCGGGTTCATCAGCCGGATCAACTTTCTTCGGAGGAGCTGGCATCTTGGTAGATTATTTATCTACAATTGGAGCAAGATTATTGTTCAGGCGGACCACTGATAATCTCGTGTGATAGCTTCAGCACAGACCACCACAGACTTCGGCAGAGCGAGTTGGTGCGAGCGAAAGACTAACGAGAACCGTCCAGTCAAAGACAACGAAGAACAGTCCTGTCAAATCAGCACCAGGATTTAGTGATAATCTGACGCGACAAACAATTTGGTCTTAGACTGTCATCAAGCACACAACTACGACCCTCCACCTCACAGAAGTCCTCATGTCCTGATGTCCACCCCCAGCTATGCAATGTAGTGGGATCATTCTACACCACCTCGTTGAAAATGGGGCAATGGACTTTTGCCAAAGAACACAAAGCTGAAGGTGGAGTGAAACTTGAAACTCCCAATGGTATTAAATTGATACACTATTGCACATTGACAGCAGTGATTTAAACAAGAGGATTGAATTTCCTTGACTTGACAAAATCACTATTGGACCCTTTCGTAACTAAGCCCTTGGCTTCAAACTGCAGTCACACTGGAACAGGTTTTCAAGGCTTCAAACTGGAGTGACAAATTCATCAAGGCAAACTTTCCATAAGCTGTATGATCACGTTATCATTACACTTGCCGCCTAAGTGAGTCAAAAGCACCGCATGAGTCAAACAAAGTACTCCCTCTACACGTCGAAAACATCGGTGGAAAATCCATTCACTCTAAACAGCTTGTCAGTGACTCCCGGGTGAAGAATACATAAAAGTCTAATCAACGTGGACACCGTGGCACGAATGTTATACAAGCCGGATAAACTGTAAGACTGTATGCCATCTCACTGGGACGAGATGTCGCGTCCAGAAAGTAGCGGTGATATAATGATGATCACGAACACTGAAGTCGATTCAGGTGACCACACTTATCACCACAGCAGGTGAATGGACAAACTATTGTAGCCGCACCACTCACAAGCAGCACTCACGCACACACACGCACACACACAGCACTCAAACAAGAGCTCAGTCCGTCCACCACATATCGGCTATTTATAGCTTCGGCTTGGCAGCGATTTCTCAAGCACCGCCCGATCTTCGTGGTCGGCGCCAGTGGTCGGACGATGTTGCCGCTGTCACAACGATTTTTCAGCCAATCAACACTTGTGCCCCGGCCGTTGCAAATGAGTTTAATTACAAATGTAAGAACACCACTCAGGTCATTAGGCACTTGGTCAGTAGGCACAGAAACAATCACACGAGAAACACCACTACCGAAACGATAAAAAGTTCAGCAAAAACATGATTGTGTTTTACTGACATGAACGTGTGGCAGGCTTAGTGATATGGATAAATACGAAGACTTCATGAATGTATTATTATTAGGGTGACCTTTTGTTGCAAATGCAACTTTTTCATCATATATTCTGTTCATTCTGAGAAGCCCAAAAATCAATATTTTATTGATATGAGATACATATTGAAGAATTTATAAATGCAACTTTTTGCAACTTTTTGTTTTAGTGCAACTTTTGCAACTTTTTCATCTTTAAATACAATTATTTAGATTTAGGACAATTCTCGAACTTTTAGAACAATTGTTTCACACCATCAGGAAAAAAATTCGGTTGTAAAGTTGTACAATACAGCATATATCAACCTAAACTCGATAAATGTATCTGGAAGTGTGTGAACATTGTGTCCGTGTGTGGTGCTAGACATCCTGCGTATTTACGTTCCCATAGACAATATAGACATAACACTATGATATAAACAGGTGCATTTGTGCAATAAGATTAAACCTTAATTTGTATACTTTTCGAGCAACCTTAGAGCAACTAGTTAGACCAAAAGCACTTGACTATAATTACCTCATAATCAGATGATGTTTTATCTGCAAAATCCATTTAGACCTTGTAACATGCAAGGAAATTAACATCGAGTGAGTCTGTCAAATTATATTGTGGATTATAATGTCACTACCAGACATCAGTGCGACAGACTCGACAGACTAGACAAGCATGTGAAACACACAATCTTAACGCATCCGCGAGTGCTCAAAATGTATAATTAAGTAGAAACAAAAACGTGAAAGTCCCGAAGTGTAATGTTAAGGAGTGATTTCAGTGTTAAAATTGTATTACCCTATTATTTAAAATTGGTAATATTTTAGCGAAACATTGAGTTCAATTTATTAGCGCAACTATTTGAAGTTTTAGCGCATCCAAATGTCACCCTTATCGCCAGTGATGTGACAGATGAAGATCATGAAGCATGCAATCCTAGCACAACCGGGAATGCTCAAAACGTAGTGTGGTAATATTTATCGAATGTAAAAAGTACAACCTTTTCTCACAAGTATGTTTTTCATAATTATATAATTTTCACTAGTGTTTTATAGGTTTTAGTGAAGTTTCTACAACATTTTAAGTGCAACTTTTTAGCGCAACTTTTAGGATTTTTTAGCGCAACTTTTCTTTATTTTTAGCGCACCAAAAGGTCACCCTAATTATTATTATTATTATTATTGCTACCAGACAAAACAAACGCGGAAAGAGCGCAATACTATAAAATGGGAAACTGGAAATGAGAGATGGAAAGATATTGAGAGAGAGGATAAGGAGTTTTAAGACATATAAAAGAACAAACCACGTGAGTAACTACATAATTCAGTGAGTGACCGGATAATCCGGTGAGTAACTGGATAATCCGGTGAGTAACTGGATAATCTGGTGAGTAACTGGATAATCCGGTGAGTAACTACATAATTCATTGAGTAACTGGATAATCCGGTGAGTAACTGGATAATCCGGTGAGTAACTAGATAATCCGGTGAGTAACTGGATAATCCGGTGAGTAACTGGATAATCCGGTGAGTAACTGGATAATCCGGTGAGTAACTGGATAATCCGGTGAGTAAGAAGATAATCCGGTGAGTAACTGGATAATCCGGTGAGTAACTGGATAATTCAGTAAACTTTCTGAAAGTGTAATTAAACATATCTTGTTTGTTTTCACAGTTGACTTCAAAATAAAGTCATTAAAGAGAGGAATGCAGATTACAAGTATCGTGCAGATTAAATTGATGACGAAATGTATGATGAAATTTAAGACGCATGCGGCATCTAATAAGCCAAATGAGAGCTCGTAAGGTCAAGTGAGGTCATTAACTGACCTCAGTGAACTTTCTCTAGACTATTAGATCATCGTCAACGTTGGACGTACTCCTCTAAGACTTCTCCCATTGCACAAATCCATTCCCATTCTATGCAAATGCATTTGAGCATTCAAGTGTGTGTATGAGTGTGTGTGTTCGTGTGTTGGTGTGTGTTGGTGTGTTGGTGTGTGTTCGTGTGTTGGTGTGTGTTGGTGTGTTGGTGTGTGTTCGTGTGTTGGTGTGTGTTGGTGTGTTGGTGTGTGTTGGTGTGTATGCAAATAAAGGATTCAAGCTGGATAGTTGGCATGTAGCGCGCCTGACTGAATTCCGCGACTTGCAATTCTGGTGCCAACACACCCACTGACGCTCACACACACACACACACACACTCTCACACACATGTCACACGGCCCCACTGCCCCAGTGGGGATGACAAGTGGAAAATTCCCCCACATCCTCCTTGCACCACCCCCTTCCCCCTCCCGCCAGCTTCACCTGTACACATCGTGTCTACATCAGCACTCTGCGAGGCCGGATCGCGGCGAATTTGGGTCGACCTCGGTCGGTGCACGGCGTCGCTCGAAATACACACACTCACACACACATACACACACATACACAAGCAACTAGTTGCCCATCAGCCAAGCTGTACTGGCAGTAGTCCAACAAGACGTCAGGTACGCCAGAGTCACAGCTTGCTAGATAGCAGCGCCGTGCTCGGCAGGAGTGAGTCGAATAATCAACTTGCTCTCGAGAATGTATCCGCCACGGGATAACGCTATACATCTCGCCCATCATTCGTACCTTGACTGTCCAAAAAAAGAGAAACTTTGAAACATTGATCTATCAAAATAATGCTTTCAGGTCGTGGAGCATTCGTAAAATATTTCTTATACATTTGACGATAAAACTTAATTGTAAAACAAATGGCTAATACTATTTTCACCTTTGTTTTGACTGCACAGGCTCCAATATCTCTCTTACTCCTTTCTTCATTGTCTGATACTTACATGCCATTTCCTTGTTACCTACAATCGCAGTTTTTATTTGGTTATAAGCGATACTAGTTCTTAGTTACTTATTCTATTTTAGTGTATATTCTGTTGTCGTGCATATGCGCTATATTAAATTTATTATTGATTTACCGTCCAAACCTCGCACCGTTGTCGCATAACGAAGTTTTTTATTTTTACTTCACGGAGCTTCCTCAGACTCCGACCCGGTCACATCTGACCTCACGATCCACTCTCCGGATCCTCGAACTCACCAGATCACACGATCCCACCAGATCCTTCGACAACACACAGGTCCTCGATCTTAGTACAGTCTTGCTAGACCCAAAGTGCAGACTACGCCACACAACTGAGTGACCAAGAATATACTTGTGGAACTTGTTATTCACAACGGCGAATGATTTGAATATCCCGGTTAAGCAGACGATAGGTTACATCAATGTATGTCTTACTTTGGTTACTTTGGAGAATTTCGTCGTCTAGAGACGCAGCTGAAGTGGACTTTCGCTGGAACCGGACTGTGATATCTTCAATGCTCCGACGACCTCCGGTAGGGAGTTGTGATGTGAGCTGAGATATCCTGGTGTGGGAGGTTCATCAACGATGTTCGCCAGCCACTTGTCCAGTTGTCGTTTGAAGGAATCTGGTGCCACTCCCGTTATATTTCTGAGTTCCCGTGGCAGGCAGTTGAAAATACGCGTACCATTATTTTTGAAGGAATAGTGAATCATTGTACCTATTTTTTGTCTTGTGGGAGGAAAAATTTTACTCGCCATGTCAGCGGTTTTGAAACTCTATCTAGTCTAAAACTGTTTTGTTATAATTAAACTTGCCCACAACCAATATTGTACACTGAACAAGCAGAAAACACGGCAATTTTTTATAATGACAAAATCAATCGATACAAGTGTTAGCCAAAACAGAAAATTCGCGTGGTTTGCTGTCAATAATTCCCTTTTTGATATAAGCCCTGGAATGATTATATTTTCTTCAAATTTCATATTTTTCATCCCAATTATTGAGAATTTGATTAAAATATTGAAAGATTATATTACTTAAATTGTCATATATTTTAAACTTCTTGTTTTACTGCTTGATTTGATTTGCTAGTTGATTTTGGCAGCCATGTTTTTCTGAAAGTGTGTTCGATATATGAACCTATAAATTTAGACCTTATAAGCCTTGAATATGCAGAACTTTTATACGCTATGAATTTTCTTGTAGAGTTGTAGAGTAGACGTTCTTGTAGAGTTGTAGAGTTTCTTGTAGAGTAGAAATTGTGGGTATATATTCTTGTATTCAATTGATTTGATTCATGTGTATTGTTATTTATGTTTGATAAATTATTGTACCGAATCGTGTTCATACCAATGATGTTTGGCATTGAAGCTGTGTTATTCTCTGAATCTTTTGACTGCTCATCTCATTGCCTATGCCAAAATTTAGCCGCTCAAAGTGCACACTCATCTTTTGCGCCCCGTCGACGTTATCAAACAAATTCAACTTAATTCACAGGACCAGCTCACATATTTAGCCAACCATATAGATTTAGCACATTTCGATGTTTTCATTTCGCGTATTTTCATCAGCGCAACATCCACATCAAAGAATACCAACACTATACGAAGATTACGAAGAATACGAAGAATACGAAGAATACGAACTGAGACTTTAGGATTTAAGGACTTGCAAATTTCTGCATCCATGATTGGATGGAGCACATAATAATTTCCATCTGACAAAGCTGAGATGAGCGTGCGTGTTTGAAGATATCAGTGAACGTGAATCTATCCGATAATGTGAACACGAGTGACGCTTTGCAAAGGTCGTTGTTGGCAAAAGCACGACAATTCTGGCGCATTGCCAACATTTCGAGAATAATCGTTGATTGAAGCTGGCGAACAGAGCGATAGTACAACCCCCGGACCATAAAGTATCCATTACCGACTTTACGAAGTTATTTGACGTATGCTACAGCAGCATAGCCAAGTGAAACTGGAAAACAAACTCACTCTTGAATCTTAGTATATTCTTTCTTCATTTTTATGATTATTTCAGTTGCATTTTTCGAGAACAGCTACAGAACTACAGATGTATAATTGAACACAACACCTCAATGTAGAAAAAAAAACAAAAAACAAAAGCAATACACACAAAGTTCGCCAAATATTTTATTTGCATCTTCTGATAACTCAAAAATTCATGTATGAAAATTGCAACAAATCATTTGAAATGCTGCCAAACAATGGAAACAAGATTCGGCAAACAATGAATGATACATTGTGATGACTGATAAGAAACCACACACACACACACACAAATCGGGCTAATACACACTATACTCTCACAGTAGCAAGCGGAACCATAAAAAACACACTGAAGAAAGGAGGCAAAAAATTGGAGCCCGGCATAAACCAGCACTGAAACAAGACGACGACGACGACGTCGTGATCGAGACGTGCACAAAACCACATCCACACTAACCCACAACACAAGCTAACTCCGCAATAAAACACACACACACACAGACACATTCACACCAGCACACACACACACACACACACACACACACGGATTCATGCTATTCGCCAAGGGATACAACAGAATCTAGCACTAGAAAAACCCACAAGGTCCCTTACACAAACAAAAGATTAATTGAATGAAAGACGGAATAACTAGAAATGTGTGACCAACACACACACACACCAACACAAACCAATACACAAACACACTCAAACACACACTCACAACAATACACACATTCACACACACACACAACAATACACACACCAATACACAAACACACACACACACACAAACCAATACACAAACACACATACACCAACACACTCACAAACATACAAACACACGAATACACACACAAACACGAATACACACACCCACACACACACCAACACACATGCACACAACCACTCAACACAAAGCAAAACTAAGAACACACTAGGACAGAAAGTGCATGCGTGCGTATAAACATCAATATACGCACATAGGTGTATATTGGCAGTGCGCCTGCAACAATAGCACGCGCAATACATGAACGCAGCTTGCAGCAATGATCTAGGCGATGAAAAATAGATTTCACGTGGCGATACGCGGCCAAACATGGGCGATTATATGCGGGCGGCTAGTATATGATACATTGCGAATGACGAGATATTGTGCGCAAGTATGAGCACCAAGTATGAGCTAGCTGCATAACAGCATAACAGCCCGGGGCGAACAGTCTAGCTAATGCACAGTCGTCGAATGTCAATGAAGCCAGCGTGAGAAATGGAAAAATACAGCAGCGATGTGATCGAGCTAGACAACGATTAGAACGATACGGCTAGATACACACACACACACACACACACACACACACACACACACACACACACACACACACACGTCTAACAGAACAACTACAAAACCACACGAGAATGATAGCTACAACCTACACATCAACACACACATATATGGTGTATAACTAGTGAACAAATGAAGAGGTGTCATTTAGAACAGCGGTTCTCAACGTTGGATGATGAGGTTTTTCTGGGAGGTCGTAGAAAGGAATATAAAAAATGGGGGCCGCCATATTTATATGGGACCACAAGGATTTCTAGTGGAGCCAGGGACTCGCATTGTGTTGAAGGGGACCATGGCAATAAAAAGGCTGAGAAACACTGATTTAGAAGACGGTGCCAAGATTAATAAATCCAACTGGATATTTGAAGATCTAGGTCGTAGATGTACGATCACTCTACGTTCAGCATCGCTCACTCATTCAACCAACCTCAGCCGTAGACGATATGTTCGACACTGCAACACACACACACACATATACATACACACACACAAACACACACACAAAACGCCTTGCGTCATAATTAAGCTAGATGATGAAACATATATACAAATGTTTGTTCCTCAAATACAATAAGTTCAGATAAAATCGTGTATTCATCAAATTATTGCACATATTTGCATTTTATTAACATTGATATCATTCATACTATATAATGAAGCTTGTTGTTTTTTCCTGGATAAATAAAACTTTGCCAGACTGATCTTTTTAACCCTGTGAAATATCTGTATGGCTATTAAACCCACCATGGAAAATATGGAGTATAATTTTGGATTAAAATATGGGCCGGCATATCTACGGTAATACAATTCCCACACGAACAGCAGTTACGTTTACGAGCGCCGTGGTCGATAATCTGCGACAAACAGCGACCAAACTCGAGAAGAACTCGACGCTCGGCGGCCCCTCCGTCCTCATCATCCTCCTCCTGCTGCTCTTCCTCCACGTCACGACACGCCTCGGCCATGAGACACATGAGTGCAGCATCTATGACGCTCTGTGTCACGCGCACTGACGGAGGAGCACCGCCGCTGCTGCGAGAAGACGCCACACCTCCGCCGCCAGTGGTGGACATTGATGAGGACCACGTGTCGGCCGCCTGACTGGTCGTATTGTTACTACTTGCGCCTCTGCTACAACACACACACACAAATATACACATACATTGACACACACACACACCAAACATAAACACTTATATAAACACACACTGTGTAGGAATGAGTGTAACTTTTGTTGTTGTTATTGGCGCTTTAAGCCAGTATTTAGACTATATGACACGCCCCACTGTGAGCCCATCTACAGTGATGACTCCCGGTAGACTCAAGCGAAAGTGTTGATAAACGAACCCGGGCCAGGATTCGAACCACCGCGAGCCTCTGACACATAAGAGTTAAGCCAGCCTAACCACTGAGCTACTCGGGAGTTAAATTAGTAACTGAGTGTAGCTGAATTAGTGATACTTGTCTATATTTACACACATGTCTATATCTTCTCTATATGTACGTTTCTATATTGTATTATAATTGAATGAAAACTGCGTTTGCCATCGAAACAAATGCATTACATTCACAATTTGTATTATAATAAATACAATCAAACACACACACACACACATAGGTTTGATAGGTTGAGAGACAGGTGAGCTCAAGCTTAAGCTCAAATCCTGTAGAACAACTCGTTGAGTACATACACACACACACACACACACACACACACACACACACACAAAAGAGTAAAAGGGCAGTGTATTTCAGTGTAATAACCTGCTGGCGAGATGGTGACCGCCACCGTTGTCAGATGAGCAGATGGCGTTGTCGGCGCCAGTGTTGTCGCGATGCTGTTGAACTGACACTACACCAGAACCAGAACCGCCACCGCCGGGAGCCAGACCCAGTTCTTCGTCATCATCATCCGGCGAGTACGAGCCGTCACGTGCAGTCAACATCCTGCAGTCTCCAGCAACTGCAGCAGATGATGAAGATGATGAAGTGAAAGAGACAGCCGATCCTGACACCAGCCCGGTCACATGACTGTCAAGCACCGTTGACACTGACAAACATATCACACACACACATACACACACACACACACACACACACACACACACACAGTAGCAGCATTAAACAACATTCAATATCAGACACACACACACACACACACACAATCGCAGCATTAAACAACATTCAATATCACACACACACACAGTACAGTATTGCATTTATATGGCGCTTCACACCAAAGGTCTCTAAAGCGCACACTCAAACACACACCCACACACAGACAGACAAACATAAACACATACTCCCACACAAAGACAAACATATAAACAGCACAAGGCGACATACAAGTACACACACAAACATACACAGACTTACATAAGCATAGACACACACATACGTATAGATAATCTAAAACCAAGAACGGGAAAACGTTAAAGAGCGCAGGCTAAATACAGGCTAAATACGATACTTTTCTGAGATGGTGACAGAATTACTGTGACCTGATGAAGAGTACGAGATGTTAGGGAAGTATTTTTTACAGTGTCGTTTAAACGAATCAAGTGATCGAATGGAACGAAGGGAAGACGGGAGCTTGTTAAACACACACACACACACACACACACACACACACACACACACACACAGTCGCAGCATTAAACAACATTCAATATCACACACACACACATACATACACATGTCTGTAGTCTTTGTGAATGATTACCTGGTGATTTTAATTTGCCTCTCTATATGTTTTGTCTGATTTTTGAGTCCATATCGCACCCATACAAAGACACAAACACATGTGTGTGTGTGTGTGTGTGTGTGTGTGTATGTGTGTGATATCAAAGAATTTAAAGACTCGTTTGATCTATGAAAGGCGGGATAGATAAGCTTACTCAGTGCTGAACACAATACAATTCGGTGAGAACACACACACACACACACCAGTACATACACACGCTGCCACCAGAAGTCTATGAGATACACACTTGTTCACCGTTTCACCGTGGCTCTAATAGTTTCATTTCTAGTGATTTGCTCACAGTTGATTTAGGATAAAAACAGGTGGATTTACTGTATTTATCAGTGTTGTTGTGTGAAAAATGGAGAAACTGGCGCGCATTGAGAAGTGGGAAATCAGAGAGAGAGAAAGAGACATAGGATGATGGTTTATTGTATATTATTTATTATTTTCTTTTCGAACTCTCTTTCTCACTATATCTTTTGGTTAGCTTCCAGTACACATGGGGCCAGCGCAGGGTGGTAATAGTACACTTACACTCTTACCCCATGCTACTGGATTTGCCTGTAATTAATATTAATAATAATAATAATGGAGTGGACCACTGACACAAACACAATACTACTAGAAATTACAGTACAGTCAAACACTACCTGATTTGGACGGCAAATGTCGGGAAGATGAATCACAATTGCGACATCCAACACATTTACACTGTGACGAACAGAATATTTTCGCCTGACACACACACATACAAGACGCATACAAGACACACACATACAAAACGTTTATACTGTGATGAGCACATATACACACACACACAAGACACACAAGATACACATACACACACGAGATACCCACAAGACACACACACACAATAATACACACAAATATATTTTTGTGTGTAAAAAAACCCAAAAAAACCCACACACAAGACAGACACAAACACACAAGACATACACACACACACACATAGACACACACATACACACAAAACAGACACACACACACACACACACATACACACAAGACAGACACAAACACACAAGACAGACAGACGCACACACACACACACACACATACAAGACGCACACACATACACACACGCACAAAATGCACACATGAATGTAGCGAATAATGATGTGAAGAAATAATTCGAGCAGAGTTGTGAGACACATATTTAATACAGCATGATCTGACATATAGAACAGTGTGAACGGTGTAAAGTTATTCAAGTTACAAACATGATTTAAAATATTTAGTCGGAGATTTTAACTAGAGCTAAATGCAAAAACGCACCTTCAAATATTGATAATCTATCGTTCATAAGTTGATATTTAGGAAAATATTCACTACAATAAGTCGCGCGGCAATTTATGGAGAAATAAATCTGGTGGGATAAGTTGGCGACAAGGTAAAACAGAATATTGCGACTGATTGGGAATTATTATCCTAAGCTACAAGTGTATCAATAATTCAATTTCAATGTTTAATGCTTTTTTATGTTTGATGATTGACTCAATGATTAATGTAATGTTTAATGATTGACTCAATGATTAATGTAGTGTTTAATGATTGACTCAATGATTAGGGTAATGTTTAATGATTGACTCAATGATTAATGTAATGATCAATGATTGACTCAATGTTTAATGTAATGCCTGGATTACCTCGTAGCATTCACAGTAATTTTTCAAGCAGCCACTTTTCTTACAATGACAGCCCTTCTGATGTTTGCGAGTCTCGTTGTCCGACTTGCCGATCTTCGGCTTGAACGCCTGCCGAACGCCAACACAAACACACACACATATATATATATACACACACACACACACAATACACAAACAAACACACAGACACAATACAAACAAAAACGCAAACACACAAGACACACACATATACATACGCACACAAACACACAAGACACATACATACATACACACACATACATACACACACAAGACAGACACACAAGCACAATACACAAACAAACACACAAGACAGACACACAAACACAATACACAAACAAACACACATATACACACAAGACAGACACACAAGCACAATACACAAACAAACACACAGACACAATACAAACACAAAGGCACATACACAAACACAATACACACACACAAACGCAAACATACACTAACACACATACAAGACAGACACACACACACAAACACATACACCCACACATATATACACAGACACAAGTGTGTGATGCAGGATTTTGTGATAATCAATTTTATTTCGATCCCTTAAATACCGTTTGATTTTTCGACTACAATGACTCTTATGCTCTGGTGTGTAGGTAAATATTATGGACTAATTATAAACCGTAAGTATACAACGCTGCCATAACAATCAATACATATAAAATATGTATGCGTGTGTGTGTGAGTGTAATGTAATGTAATAGCGTTTATTGCACTCCACAAATGACTTTTCAGTACAATATTCACACACCCACCCACACACATGTTCCTAAACAATCAATTGACATGCGAGACAACAGAGCAACAATCTTCATAAGCGAACAACTCTGAAATGTGTGTGTGTGTGTGGGTTTAATTTCGTGATCTGTGAACGTAATTTGGTTATAATATTGTGTGATTTCATCGAGGAGAACTCATAATACTCCATTTTTTAATAATGGGCTGTTTTTATGAATGTCTCAGTTCGCGTGCATATTTGTGTGTGCAACCTGCGGGTTTCTATCGAGACACTGTCTGACAGCTCGCTGCCGCTCCTCCTCGTGCTCCAGCGAGTTGAAACAATTGGTGCAATTGCAATTGTTGCAAAACTCCCCGGCCGCGAAACAATCGCAATAACTGTTGCACAACAAAACAAGCCACACACCATAATTACTCTCATGATAACCATAATAATTAGTATTACTAATATTATTCAAATCATCATATATTTATTAAATTAATAGTCAAAACACATAGTTTACACACATTAACACATAAACACAATGCGTGTGTACGTGTGTGTTTGCATCTCGAAACGTATATGCAATACAATTTAGGTTATATAAAACACACACACACACACACACAGACAAACAAAGAAAGCTCACAACAGCTTCTATTTTTTACACTATCATATTGTTCGAGTGAGGCCGAGTTGTTCAATGACACAGGTGGATTGCAATATGCAACGTTGCAACACTGACAGTTTGAGACACTGGCTCTTGTTGCAATTGCACGGTTTTCTCGGTCGAATACTGGCCACTTCGCTGTGAGGAGCTGCCCGCGCACCGCTCAGCGACTGCTTGATAGTACTCTGAAACATACATACAGACAGACAAACATACAGATAAATAGACACACATTTCATCCATATTTTGCCTTTATTAAACTATTTATATAGTGAAATTCACACACATTACGTTTCGAGTGCACAAGACACAAACACACACACGCACACACACACACAAGTACACACACACAAGTGCACACACACTCACAAACATACAAACACATTCACATACAGAAATACACACACACTCACAAACATACACAAGTACAAACACACTCACACAAACACCAACACACATACAAAAGTACACACAAGTACACATACACAAGCACAAACACACTCACACAAACACCAGCACACATACAAACACTCACAAACACAAAAGTACACGCTAGAAGCGATGCCCGACAGTGATACACACCCTGGCCGCGACCACATCGCAAGACGACGCCGCCACGACACGAGACACCTGACTGATGTCGGCATGAAGGCCGCTCACAGAACCGACACCGGCACTCATGCTGGCCGGCTGGTGCTGCACGGCTCCCACGCCGAAGTCGAGCAGAGTGGCGGCCGCCGAGACAGAGGGGGACGCCGATAAGCAGGAGGAGGAAGCAGACATGAGACAGGCAGGTAGAATACGACGCTGCGATAATTGCTGTGTTACACACACACACACACACAATTCGTGCGAGACAGCCTTAGCAGTGATAACCGATACAATATACGAAGCCATGGATAGAAGAGAGGTTACCATATTGATTTCAGTTGATTTATCCAAGTGTTTTGATGAACAGTGTCAAGTGTTTTATTGTGATATTTTCATCCTAGTATGTGCTTATGTTTGTGTTTATGTTGTTTGTACTGAAAAGCCTACTTATTGGAGTACAATAAAGCAATTTACTTTACTTTACAATCAATCAATCAATCAATGCTTTATTGCAATCGCTGGGCACGCGCATTTCATTGCAATATATACATAAATTATACTAACATACATATATAAAAATACACACATACATACATGTATGAACATACACACAAATACATACATACACATACACAAACATGGTAGCATTTATCGTTCAAATATATATTACAAAATTTTGGCTGCTTCATAGTTTATACGTTTGCGAGCTGCTTCCGTGGATATTTTCACACACACACACAGTCACAAGTCGGGGGCCAGTGAGCCATTCAGCGAGTCCAAGACAAAAGTGAGTCCTGGCCGAATCCTAACACTTTCGGGGAACGAAATCACGCAAATCTGACTCAGACAACCAGCTTCATTCACCAGCGAAAATTCGACCCGGTCACTGCAGAAACACCCGAGAAAACACTGCAAAAAGGCTCCCTAGTAGCTCAGTGGTTAGGCTGGCTGAACTCTCGTGTCAGAGGTTCGCGGTGGTTCGAATCCTGGCCCGGGTTCGTTCATCAACACCTCCGCTTGAGTCTACCGGGAGTCACCACTGTAGGTGGGCACACAGTGGGGGGCGACATATAGTCTAAACTGGCTGGTGTGCGCATAAAACACCAATAACAACAACACTGCAAAAACCGCACAGCAACGAAACAACGTACGCCCTCTATCACTGTATGTGGAAACGTGCAAATACGAATGAAGAAGGCTGGGAATTTTGTTGTTCACCAAACATGATGAATAACTGATGTATCGGTGATTCAAGACTGCACAGTATCAGTGGGTTCAGAGAAACAAATTTACTGTACACACTAATATCAAGCGGATATCTGTCAGTGGAGTCAACATAATTGAAAAATATGTTAACTACAAACATACTTTACTAGCGTATAATCACATAATTTATGTGTATTTATTAATTCACACTGTAACTTTACACCCAGCATACACGACTACAATGAACAAGTTCCAACTACACCAAGATACGCCTCGAGAGAGCGCGCGGAGGCAACAGATTGGCTAGCTTACAAGTAACACCAGCTTACAGCATAAAACTTAGGCTTAGATTAGCCTACATATAAATATTTCAGATTGTGGATAGATTAGCTAGCTTAGATAAGAGACATTAGATTAGCTAGCTTAAATAAGAGATATTAGATTAGCTAGCTTAGATAAGAGATATTAGATTAGCTAGCTTATATAAGAGATATTAGATTATCTAGCTTATATTAAGAGATATTAGATTAGCTAGCTTAAATAAGAGATATTATATTATCTAGCTTAGATAAGAGATATTAGATTAGCTAGCTTAGATAAGAGATATTAGATTAGCTAGCTTAGATAAGAGATATTAGATTAGCTAGCTTAGATAAGAGATATTATATTATCTAGCTTAGATAAGAGATATTAGATTATCTAGCTTATATTAAGAGATATTAGATTATCTAGCTAATATTAAGATATATTAGATTAGCTAGCTTAAATAAGAGATATTATATTATCTAGCTTAGATAAGAGATATTAGATTATCTAGCTTATATTAAGAGATATTAGATTATCTAGCTAATATTAAGATATATTAGATTAGCTAGCTTAAATAAGATATATTAGATTAGCTAGCTTAGATAAGAGATATTAGATTAGCTAGCTTATATAAGAGATATTAGATTATCTAGCTTATATTAAGAGATATTAGATTAGCTAGCTTAGATAAGAGATATTAGATTAGCTAGCTTAGATAAGAGATATTAGATTAGCTAGCTTAGTTAAGAGATATTAGATTAGATAGCTTAGATAAGAGATATTAGATTAGCTAGCTTAGATAAGAGATATTAGCTAGCTTAGATAAGAGATATTAGATTAGCTAGCTTATATAAGAGATATTAGATTAGCTAGCTTAGATAAGAGATATTAGATTAGCTAGCTTAGCTAAGAGATATTAGATTAGCTAGCTTAGATAAGAGATATTAGATTAGCTAGCTTAGATAAGATATATTAGATTAGCTAGCTTAGATAAGAAATATTAGATTAGCTAGCTTAGTTAAGAGATATTAGATTAGCTAGCTTAGATAAGAGATATTAGATTAGCTAGCTTAGCTAAGAGATATTAGATTAGCTAGCTTAGATAAGAGATTAGCTAGCTTAGATAAGAGATATTAGATTATCTAGCTTAGATAAGAGATATTAGATTAGCTAGCTTAGATAAGAGATATTAGATTAGCTAGCTTAGATAAGAGATATTAGATTAGCTAGCTTAGATAAGAGATATTAGATTAGCTAGCTTAGATAAGAGATATTAGATTAGCTAGCTTAGATAAGAGATATTAGATTAGCTAGCTTAGATAAGAGATATTAGATTAGCTAGCTTAGATAAGAGATATTAGATTAGCTAGCTTAGATAAGAGATATTAGATTATCTAGCTTAGATAAGAGATATTAGATTAGCTAGCTTAGATAAGAGATATTAGATTAGCTAGCTTAGATAAGAGATATTAGATTAGCTAGCTTAGATAAGAGATATTAGATTAGCTAGCTTAGATAAGAGATATTAGATTAGCTAGTATAGATGAGAGATATTAGATTAGCTAGCTTAGATAAGAGATATTAGATTATCTAGCTTAGATAAGAGATATTAGATTAGCTAGCTTAGATAAGAGATATTAGATTAGCTAGGTTAGATAAGAGATATTAGATTAGCTAGCTTAGATAAGATATATTAGATTAGCTAGCTTAGATAAGAGATATTAGATTAGCTAGCTTAGATAAGAGATATTAGATTAGCTAGGTTAGATAAGAGATATTAGATTAGCTAGCTTAGATAAGAGATATTAGCTAGTTGAGCTCACCTGTCGAGGAGCGACAGCAATTTTGAGTCCGCCGGGGCTGTGTTGTATAGCGGCCGGCGTTGAGCCCGCAGTTACAGGCCTGTGAACAGCTGATGAGTTGAGACCCACGCCTCCAGCAGTAGCGACAGAGGGGACACACACCGTGCCTGCCTCCACAGGAGCAGAACTAACACCGCCACCCACCACTCGCACAAACTGACAAACACAACAACAATGTGTGTCAGTCAACATGCCAGCACAATCGCGAACAACAAAATGTCTCCACCTCAGATCAAAGACTCAAGTAACTCTGCGAGTAACTACAAGTAACTATGCGAGTAACTACAAGTAACTCAGGTAACTTCACTCCAGCAAGTTTTGCTTGTAAGATTCAGCAAGCTCGATGAGACCGACACACACACACACACACACAAACAAACAGATACTGACTCTGGTGGCGACGGAGGATGAAGGTCTGATGATGATACGATGAGGACTGGCCGATAAGCGTGCTATATCAGAAGATAACACCTTCAACACACAAACACACAAACACGTGAACAGATGTTACACACTGAGAGAAACACACATACAAACACACGTGAACAAATGTTACACACTGAGAGAAACACACAACCACACACACACACACACACACACGTGGACAGATGTTACGCACTGAGAGAAACACACACACACACACACATGAACAAATGTTACACACTGAGAGAAACACACACACACACACGTGAACAAATGTTACGCACTGAGAGAAACACACACAAACACACACGTGAATAGATGTTACACACTGAGAGAAAAATCAACCCAGTTCGACTGGCTGACATTTCGCAGACAGCACACCGGTTTTGAAGCAACGAACGCCCGCAATAAAAGCCAGTGAAACAGTGTTGAACCACTGAACCCCCGGTCTGCACCGATGGCCAAATATGATCTGCTGCAGGGCGGGTTTCGTGTGCGCGCAGCTGTGCAGTTTTCTGTGCTGGCTGCGTGACTGCGAACATTAGCCTTATACACATCCATAGCCTTATCCATTAGCGCAAAAATCACGCGAACATAAGCCTTATCCACTGCTGTGTTCAAATGCGTAATTATCATAAACAAACGCCCGGCGAGCGAGCAACAGACATAAACCTTTCTGGGACTGGCAGTGTGGCCTAGTCTGGCCGACGACTGGTTGGTGGAGATGGTGATCGTCTTGACAGGGCTGACGCAGTGGCTGGACGAAGAAGACGCGGCCGCGGCTGCTGCTGGTCCGACCATTCGCAGTCGCGGCCGAGCGCCGGCAGCGCCCCCTGGTGAGCCGCTGCTGAACGTCACGTGTTGATAGGTGATAGGAACGGTGGCGGCGGTGCTGGTTGTTGTTGTTGAGCTGGCGAAATGCACGCCGGTCGGCCGCACGCGATGTTGAACACCATCAACCACTGTGGCCGACACCACACGAACCTGACACACACACACACACACATACACACACAGTACAGTACACTACAGTAAAGTTAGACATTTATATAGCGCCCTACACCCAAAGGGTCTCTAAGGCGCTGCACACACATACACCCACACACAAACACACCTATAAGCAAACACCCACAAACACACCTACACACACACACTAACACATATATACACATGGACACACAGAGATACAGAGAAAACAGAAAGCAATATATAAACACACACACACACACACACACACCATCAGAAGTATAATCAAGCACCAACAGCCTGAAGAACTTTTATCGACATTTCAACGGAAGACTCCACACACCATGGCATTGAGACACACTAACGAATTTACTAATCCCTTATTTTTGACACTGATGCGGCACGCAGGAGACTAAATTATGCGGTAGTGGGCGTGCAAAACTGTACACAATGAGATCTGTTTATTCGTGTAAAACTCAAATGCTTAGCGAACATATATATTTGTATGTGTGTGTGTGTGTGATTGTGTGTGTGTGAGGGGGTGTTTTGTGTGTGATTGTGTGTGTGTGTGTGTGTGTGTGTGTGTGTGAGAGAGGGTGTTTTGTGTGTGATTGTGTGTGAGTGTGGATGGTGAGACTATATATATACATATACATATATATGTATCTTTTGCATAGTAATTTTGCACTGAAAATCCGTTTTGTTTGACAAAAGGAGTGCAATAAACGCAAAAAAACACAAAAACACACATGACGTTACATTACATTCAAACATATATATCGCGTTTTTCACCCGAGGGCCCCAAAAGCGCTCACACACACACACAAGCAGACACTTAAGCACAAGAGTCACACACACACACACACACACAATGGGCATAGGTCCTGGGGAGTGCAAAGAAAAGCGTGCAGCACCTGTTGTGCGGTGGCGGGTGACTGCAATCGACACAACGACACTGAAGATTGCTGCTGTGGAGGTCGTTGACCTGCAGGAAGAGAGGAGGTCACGCATGACTGAGCCGTTACGACCGGCGATGACGTAGTGCTCGACGTCATCGACATCTGCACCTCTAAGCATTCACCAAACACACACACACACACACAAACACACACTGAAAAAGTTCGCTTTGCCAACACTGGACGGTAGGCGGGTCGAAGGAGACTTGATTACAGTTTATAGAAGTCCTACAGGAAACAGAATCGGTAATTGTTTGGAGTCAACGGGAAAATACGATACTTTCAAAAATAGGCGCTCACTTGATCCTTATTTTACGGTATGCATGTATCAAATATATTCTTAAATATTATTCTAGTACCGCAGGCCGATCAATAACTAATGCATTCTGGTTCAGTCGCGATTTCAACATAGAATCATTGGGCAATCCCACCAGACAGCAGACCTTCACGCATTAATCGATGCAATACACAATCGGGGCAATTATACAAGTGTATATACATATAAATGAATACAATGTATAAAAAAGAGGCAGTTCAAATGAGATGTAACAAAAAAAATGACCAGTTTACCCACCATGTGAGATTACAGATCACACAGATAATATATTTACGAGCAAACATCATAAATAAAAAACAAGGGGCATATGAATGAAATATTGTCCCGCGCGATAGTATATTGAAAGTTGCCAAGTGAGTCACTGCGGGCTTAATAATCATCAAATTTGAAAAAACTCATATTTAATTTGTGTGCGAACATTTGTTTCAAAAATTTTCGTCACCGATAAAATTAAAAACACAAAATGGCCATGCGGCTATGTTAAAAAATTTGATATCGCGGAAAATCTCATTGTGAAAGCTGAGACAATTGATGCTAAGTATGCGCATTAGTAGCATATTTAGTATCGTACTTGTTGTGTGTGATGTGTTAATTTGTATTTACATAACTCCAATGTGTTTCTAATTGCAGAATAATTTTTCGGTCGGCTGCTATAACATCAACACGGTTTATGTCGTATAAATATGAGTCAACTGTGTGCTTGAGTTGCAAGCAACAGGTGGGTTTTTTTGAAGGGTCGGGCCGTTTCCGAAGGTGTCTCCGTATGCGATTACTATTGCTAAAATTTTGGTCTCCAAGCACATTTATTTTTGGTTATTTGGTTTTTTACGTGTATGTTATGTTAGCAAATATAATTATTAAATATTGTAAATGTATTTGTAGGTTGGATTGCACCGGTCTTTCGTGTGTTATTGAATAAGGTTATTTAATGTTTAGTTTATTGTGTTTGCCTGTTTGTGTGCTGACCTTAACGTTTTGTTGCAGTACTGCGGTTTATTTCTTATAACTGGTAAATTGTATTGTGCTTAATTTCGTATCGATGTGGTTTTCTATATTTATACCCATATAATCAGGAGTTTGCCTAGTTATTCCTAATCCGACTGTTTCCCTTTTCCAGGTCTACAGTTCTTGTTTTAAACGCGATATACGTAATTATGCGTAGCGGTATATATATATTTTTCGACTATTCCAGAACTA
>OU696588.1:497500-505000 GCA_916048095.2 Sacculina carcini | reverse complement strand
AATATTCGCTGACGACATTCAAATCCTTCTCTCGTCTGAGTCTATTTCTCACTCTTCAGTCAGTACCATCCTATCTGATATAGAAAGATGGGCGTTCACTCGTCATCTCAAACTTAATCCTGATAAGACTAAGTATATTCTCTTTCCATCTTCTAATAGTACTACTTCTCTTAGTATACCTCTATCCTGCTCTGTACGTAGTCTTGGTATCATTCTCGATAGCTCTCTTTCTTTTGATTCACACATCTCTGACATTATCAGGTGCTGTAACTTTCAACTAAGGCGTATCTATTCCATTCGTAGATATATAACTATCTCTGCTGCCTTTAAGTTAGCCAACTCATTCATCTTTAGCAAAGTTCAGTATTGCTGTTCTCTTCTACTATCTCTCAACCACCGCCAGCTTAGGAAACTTCAATCTATTATTAATAAAGCATGTCGTATGATATTTAATCTTCCTTCGGGCTCTCATGTTTCTTCTTCTTTACAAAAACTTAGGTTACTTCCCATTAAGGCTCTTGTTGAGTATCGTATTTGTTTAATTATTCATTCAGCTCTTCAGCTTCGTAAGCCTGCGTATCTCTTTGACCTCCTCTCTTATAAAACCTCATCTCTTTCTCTTAGGTCTTCTAACGATCCTTTTCTACTAGTTGAACCATCCTTTCCTTCTAGGCATTCTCACTACAATCGTTGTTTCTCTATCTTAGGACCTCGTATCTACAATAGGCTATCTCCCTCAATACGCTCAATCAAATCTCTATCTCTTTTCAAAAAACATAGTAAAAATTTCTTTCTCACTAAGTCTTATTACTGTCTTAATAATATTGTATATATTAGTACTGAATATAAGGTCTGATTGTTTCCTAATTCTGTCTTCTATGTGTATGTGCTTCATGCGTGTGTTTTCCGTTCTTGTGTCTGTATGTTTCTCCATTGTATGCTGTATGTGTGTTGTGTTGAGCTCTTTTATCTGTGTTTGTGTGTCTGTTGTGTTGTGTTCTCTGTCTATTTGTTTGAGTGTATGTCTTTGTGTGTCTGTTATGATGTGTTTTCTGGTTTGTATTTGTGTCTCCATTGTGTTGTGATTTGTCAATCTGAGTGTATGTCGCTGTATGTTTGCTGTGTTGTCTTAATGTGTTGTATGTTGTGTTGTCTTCTGTGCTGTATGTCTGCTGTACTATCTTATTCAATATGTATGTGTGTGTGCGTGTGTATTTTTGTGTTTCGGAGTATGTAAACGTGAGTGTATGTTTGTGTTTGTGCGTATATGTACTTGTCTGTTTTGTGTGTGTGTGTATGTAGGTGAGTGTGTGTGTTCGTGATTGTGTATGTGTATGACTCTTGTGCTTGAGTGTGTGTGTGTGTGTGTGTGTGTGTGTATGTGTGTGTGTGTGAGCGCTTTTGAGACCCTCGGGTGAAAAGCGCGATATAAATGTCTTAATGTAATGTAATGTAATGTCTGTCTGTGTGTGTGTGTCAGTGTATGTGTGTGTCTGTCTTTGTGTGTGTTATTACTAGTTGTTCTTACTAGTTGTCTTCGTAGTAATGAGTCAGACAGGCTCGTGACTGCCGCCTTCCAGCTGTCATATGTCTTCTTAAACAGTTGTATCGTTGGTTGGTATACTACGTCGCTTGGTGTGTGTCAGTGTGTATGTGATTGTGTGTAGTGTATATGTATACGTGTGCATGTGGAGTTGTAATGTAGCGCATGCATTTCTGGCTTTGTATATATGTGCCCGGTAAGGAGTTGGTTCAAAAGGATCAATGACGTGATCCTTGTGATGCGCGCCGAAATATACTACAATGTGCTAGAAGTTGTAGAATATGCATTCGTTTGTGAATGTGTGTGTGTGTTCATTTGTGAATGTACGTTTGTGTGTGTGCGTGTTCATTTGTAAATGTACGTGTGTGTGTGCGTGTGAATGTGTGTGTGTATGTGTGTGTGTCAGTGTTTGGTGAGCAACATGCAGTTGATGTCGCTCTACAAGAACAGCGGATCTCGCTGCTCTTCAGACACCAGCTCAGCGTACAGCGGCTCCGACACCATGCAATCACTTCAGGTGGGTGTGTGCGTCCGTGTGTGTATGTGTGTGTGTCTCTCTCTCTCTCTCTATCTCTGTGTGTCCGTCTCTTTCTATCTCTGTGTATGTGTGTATGTGTGTCGGTTTTTCTCTCTCTGTGTGTATGTGTGTCTGTGCCCGATTCTCTCTGTGTGTGTGCCCGTGCCTTTATATATCTCTCTCCCTCTCTTTATTTGTGTATGTAGAAGATGGTTGGTGTATTTGTTCAGTGTCAGTCATGGAGTGTGCATCATAGCCAGCGAGAATATCAAACACATCACACCAGTCACATTCAACACACAAGTATTCAACAAAGAGTCTTGTAATTTGCACAAGAACACACACTTCAACGTGCTCACCTAGTTGAGGTAGAGGAAATGAGCTTACGCTCGGACTCTCCTGTCTCTTTCCCACAGAGTATCCAGTTTATGTTTGAACTCTCCTATAGTTTTGGCCTCTATAATATTGTGTCATTTATTCCAAACGTTTATTCGCCTGAATGGAAAACTGTATTTTTATGTCGTTTTTATACGGATATTTTTTTAACTTCTTGTCGTGCCCGCTTCCACTCCTGCTTTCCTATCCTATCACTCATATCCTGCTTTATCAGTCCAATTTCCTGCTGAACTGTGATTTATGCCGTCTTCCTGATAACATGAATGAGATCATGTGTGTTTGTGTGTGTGTATGTATGTGTGTGTGTGTGTTTGTGTGTTGACAGTCTGGCATGGAAACTGGTGAGGACGTCGATCTGACAGGACTGATTGAAACTACAGTCGACTCTGATGAAGATGATGACGACATGATGGCACACATGGATCCGCTACAAGCCAGGTACAACCGTCTCAATCTTCTGTGTACGCTGACACTGTCATTTGTGTGTGATTTATCATGATAATTGTTGTATATCGCCTTTCTTACCGAACCAGCAACATAACACAACAGAAACAAACAAATAAAAGCAACGTAAGTTTCTCGCAGTACACAATTGTCGCACATGCGCCGAAAGCGCTCAGTTTGTAGTGTTGCCAGCTTATTATTAGAGTTTGACACAACCACAATAATAATAATAATACTAGTGTGTTGTGTGGCTGCAGAGATACGGTTCGTGACTGTCTCCAAACAACCATAATAATAATAATAATAATAATAATAATAATAATAATAATAATAATACTAGTGTGTTGTGTGGCTGCAGAGATATTGTCTCGAAACAACCTCAATAATAATAATAATAATAATAATAATACTAGTGTGTTGTGTGGCTGCAGAGATACGGTTCGTGATTGTCTCGAAACAACCACAATAATAATAATAATAATAATAATAATAATAATAGTGTGTTGTGTGGCTGCAGAGATACGGTTCGTGATTGTCTCAAAACAACCACAATAATAATAATAATAATAATAATAATAGTAGTGTGTTGTGTGGCTGCAGAGATACGGTTCGTGACTGTCTTGAAACAACCATAATAATAATAATAATAATAATAATAATAATAATAGTGTGTTGTGTGGCTGCAGAGATACGGTTCGTAACTGTCTGGAAACAACCACAATAATAATAATAATAATAATAATAATAATAGTGTGTTGTGTGGCTGCAGAGATACGGTTCGTGACTGTCTCGAAACAACCACAATAATAATAATAATAATAATAATAATAATAGTGTGTTGTGTGGCTGCAGAGATACGGTTCGTGACTGTCTTGAGACAGACCCGGCCAACAGAAGCAACGAGGATATTGAGATCCTGCTGGAATTTACACGTCACTTGCGTGCCTTCAGCAACATGACGCTGAGTGTTCGCAGAGCTCTGTGCAGCGTCATGGTGCGACTCTCACACCCTCTCTCTCTCAATCACGCACTCACGCACTCTTTCTTGTAAAAGCCTACTCCAAGTGTGTGTGTGTGTTTTTACGCACAGAACATTGTAAACGTCCGGTATGTCTACGCTAAAATGATAGTGGACATCTGTCATATACTCTCCTGACATTATACCTCTGTTTATGGTGAATATACATTTGTGTGTGTGTGTGTGTGTGTGTTTTAAGTTCAGTTCAGTTCATTTATCGCCAACATATACATAAGAACATTGAGATTAAACAATTTCGAGAGGCTGAGTGTGTCGAGTGAAACACTCTTACTGATACACTTGACTATACACATGATATATAAACATTAGTGGCAGTGCAAACCTAGAAATTACTAGAAACACACAAACAAACACACGGAGCTAGCGTATACTTTCTAATATATTTACCAGCGGACACACATGAATTTTCCAAACAAACAAACACATATTTCGATTTCGATACGCAGATATGTATGTTTGTGTGTGTTTTGTCAGGTGTTCGCCGTGGTGCAGAAGGCGGGCACTATCGTGATGCAGGATGGCGAGGAGCTGGACTCGTGGTCGGTTATTGTCAACGGGCACGTACAAATATGCACCAGCGGCCTGCCTCCCACTGAACTATCACTCGGCGACAGGTGTGTGCCTGTCTCTCTCTCTCTCTCTTCCTGTGTCTTCCTATCTCTCTATCTCTCTGTCTCTTCCTATCTCTCTCTCTCTGTGTCTTCCTGTCTCTCTATCTCTGTCTCTTCCTATCTCTCTCTCTGTCTCTTCCTATCTCTCTCTCTCTCTCTCTCTGTGTCTTCCTGTCTCTCTATCTCTGTCTCTTCCTATCTCTCTCTCTTCCAATCTCTCTGTCTCTGTCTCTTCCTATTTCTCTGTCTCTTCCTATCTCTCTGTCTCTTCCTATCTCTCTGTCTCTTCCTATCTCTCTCTCTGTCTCTTCCTATCTCTATCTCTCTGTCTCTTCCTATCTCTATCTCTGTCTCTTCCTATCTCTCTCTCTTACTATCTCTCTCTCTTTCTCTGTATGTGTGTGTGTGTGTGTGTGTGTGTGAAGTAAATTGCCTTTGTTGTCCGTCCATCAAAGTATAATTTGAGGCTTTTCAGTACAAATATTCTTCCATACTCACACTTGTGTCTATGTGTGTGTTTGTGTATGCATCGTTTGTGTGTGTTTTGTTGTTGTGTATGTCTTTGTGTATGCATCGTTTGTGTGTGTGTGTGTGTGTGTGTGTGTGTGTTTGTGTGTGTGTTGTTTTTATATATAATTATGTGTCGTTTGTGTGTGTGTTTTTGTATGTGTCGTATGTGTGTTTGTGTGTGTGTCGTGTTGTGTCGTGTTGTGTGTGTGTGTGGCTAGTTTCGGCATCACACCGACCATGCAGAAACTCTACCACCGCGGCATAATGCGCACCAAATGTGACGACTGCCAGTTTGTCTGCATCACACAGAACGATTACTACCGCATTCTCAGTCAGGTCAGTTTTTGTCAGTAAGGTCAGTTTGTATTAGTAAGGTCAGTTTATGTCAGTAAGGTCAGTTTGTATTAGTAAGGTCAGTTTATGTCAGTAAGGTCAGTTTGTATTAGTAAGGTCAGTTTGTATCAGTCAGGTCAGTTTGTATCAGTCAGGTCAGTTTGTATCAGTAAGGTCAGTTTGTATCAGTAAGGTCAGTTTGTATCAGTAAGGTCAGTTTGTATCAGTAAGGTCAGTTTGTATCAGTAAGGTTAGTTTGTATCAGTAAGATCAGTTTGTGTTAGTAAGGTTAGTTTATCATTTCTTATTCATGTGTTGTCACCGTCGTGTTTTCTCGGCGCCTAACAGCTGTCAGAGTATTGTGTTGCAAGTTGCAGGGCATTATTGTTGCACTTTGTGTGTGTGTGTGTGTGTGTTGTTGCAGGGCGAGGAGAATACACGACGTCACGAGGAAGATGGCAAGGTTGTCATGGTGACGGAGAATCGTATCATGGACTCTGGATCAGGTCGAGGTCATATAGTCATCAAGGTACTTACTCATCTCTCACAAACTTAATTGTACATCTTTTGGTTAGCTTCCAGTACACATGGGGCCACGACATGGTGGTAATAGTGCACTTGCACTCTTCCCCCATGCTACTGGACTCAATTGTTCATTTGTTGTCAATGCTTAATATTGACACATTGCTGTTTCGCTGCTTGTTGGCTCGTGCTGTTATTACCAGGGCTCCGCTGAACGCTTGATGGCTCATTTAATGGAGGAGAACTCGCTGGTTGATCCTCATTACGTCGAGGATTTCCTTCTCACTCGTCGCATCTTCATTCCGGACTCGAGTGTGCTCAGTCACAAACTGCTGCACTGGTGGGTCTCTGTGTGTGTGTGTGTGTGGGTGTGTGGGTGTGTGTATCTGTGTGTGTGTGTGTCTGTCTGTGTGTGTGTGTGTCTTTACACATATCTGACATTATCAGGTGCTGTAACTATCAACTTAGGCGTATCTATTCCATTCGTAGATATATAACCATCTCTGCTGCCTTTAAGTTAGCTAATTCATTCATCTTTAGTAAAATTCAGTACTGCTGTTCTCTTTTACTATCTCTCAACCACCGCCAGCTTAGGAAACTTCAATCTATTATTAATAAAGCTTGTCGTATGATATTTAATCTTCCTTCGGGTTCTCATGTATCTTCTTCTTTACAAAAACTTAGGTTACTTCCCATTAAGGCTCTTGTTGAGTATCGTATTTGTTTAATTATTCATTCAGCTCTTCATCTTTGTAAGCCTGCGTATCTGTTTGACCTTCTGTCATATAAAACCTCATCTCTTTCTCTTAGGTCTTCTAACGATCCTTTTCTACTAGTTGAACCATCCTTTCCTTCTAGGCATTCTCACTACAATCGTTGTTTCTCTATCTTAGGACCTCGTATCTACAATAGGCTCTCTCCCTCAATACGCTCAATCAAATCTCTATCTCTTTTCAAAAAACATACTAAAAATTTCTTTCTCACTAAGTCTTATTACTGTCTTAATAATATTGTATATATTAGTACTGAATATAAGGTCTGATTGTTTCCTAATTCTGTCTTCTATGTGTATGTGCTTCATGCGTGTGTCTTCTGTTCTTGTGTCTTTATGTTTCTCCATTGTATGCTGTATGTGTGTTGTTGTGTTGAGCTCTGTTATCTGTGTTTGTGTGTCTGTTGTGTTGTGTTCTCTGTCTATGTGTTTCAGTGTATGTCATTGTATGTCTGTTATGTTGTCTTTTCTGGTTTGTATTTGTGTGTCTATTGTGTTGTGATTTGTCAATCTGAGTGTATGTCGTTGTATGCCTGTTGTGTTGTCTTAATGTGTTGTATGTTGTGTTGTCTTCTGTGCTGTATGTCGGCTTTGCTATCTTATTCAATATGTATGTGTGTGTGTGCGTGTGCATTTTTGTGTTTTTGAGTATGTAAACGTGAGTGTATGTTCGTGATTGTGCGTATATGTACTTGTCTATATGTCGGTTATATGTCTGTTTTTTGTGTGTGTATGGGTGTGTGTATGTAGGTGAGTGTGTGTGTTCGTGATTGTGTATGTGTGTGTGTGTGTGTGTGTTGTGTGTGTGTGTGA
>OU696588.1:480000-495000 GCA_916048095.2 Sacculina carcini | reverse complement strand
TTAAAATTTTACTACGCCTATCTCTCTATCTCTCTGTGTGTATGTGTTTATATGGAGAAAGCTAAAATACAAATATTTTTGATCTTGTATGTTGGTGTCCTCATTAATTTGAAAATATTTTTGATACTTCATTTATGGTTTATTCATAGTTGTCTTCATGATTAATATATTCCTGTGCATATGTGTGTTGTGTATCTTTTGCCCTTTGTATTTGTATGGATTTGTGTGTTAGAGAGTGTGTTTATATGTACATGTGTGTTTGTGTGTGTTTGTCAGCGTTCAAGGAGATGTTGCACACGCCAGAAGACGCGGCTCGTCCTCGTAATCGCAAGAGTGCCGAGGCTACCACTACATCAGCGTCTGCGACGGCAGTTTGTGGCGGTCACACGGCGTCATGTGGCCGCTTGTCTGTGCCTCCTGTGTTAACAGCAGCCTCTGCCAGCTGCACAAACAACACCGCCGCCGCCTCCACATTGCATCATCCACATGACGGTGCGTGCTACCACTCAGTCTACTACCATACACCGGGCTCAAGGTTAAATGATAAATACCTCAAGTAACAGCTGCTACACGGCAAGAAGCCGAAGCTTATGAACACACACAGGTGTGTTCCGTGCAGCTCGCTGCCACCGCAGAACCGACCCTCTCCACGCTATGACGCCACAAGGACGGAAGACGTATTAGAGAGGACCACCTCCCCAGAATGCCTGACACAACACATGACTGATATCTGGTACCATCATTTACTGCTGGGTTGACAGGGGCTGTTGGATTATAGAATTCACCCAATGAAATTTCGTCGGGCTAGGAACCACGGACCTCCGGTTTGTGAGGCGGGTGTGCTACCACTACACCACTACCGTTCATGTGTTTTATATCAGCAGTGACCCGCTAAATGACTGTATGAATGTATGTGTGTATGCTGGGTTTTGTAGCAGATTTGTGTCGGAACAAGCGAGATCACAACGGACACAAGGGTTTCGCCACACTGGGAGGACGTTCTGTCAAACTGCGCAGGGCTCTTATGAAAGCCATCACTCCCAAACCACCACTGTCAGTTGCTTGCATCATATCTCTCTCTGCTATCATTTATCTTGACTCTTTCTCTCTGGCGGTGATTTCACATGAGATCACTTGAAAATTGCCATATTTTGTAGTTTTTGTTCTATATTAACACACACATATTTATAGTTCTACATAACACACATGTTTTCGAAAAGTAACTGACCTACAAATGCTATATAAATGTTGTAACAAATTGTAGACGTGTTTATTGTGCGTGTGTGTTGTGGTTGTCTGTCTGTCTGTCGGTATGTGTGCACGATAGACAGTTTAGTTCATGCAATAATTGCACATGTGGTGCAATTTGAGATGTGTAGGGAGAGTGAGTGTGTGGTGTGTGAGTGCCAGCTCGTTCTTGATTGGCTGCGGTATGTTGCTATGTGTGCAAGTTGCCGGGTATTATATGGTGTGTGGGGTCTTGTAGTGGTGGGGTCTTGTAGAACAGCGATATCTCACGCGCGCCTGTCTCTAGATGTATGTTCATTCTGTTTGTGTGTTTGTGTGTGTGTGCGTTACTGTGGAGTTGTATTTTGGCATTTAACACATAGGTGGTATTAAGAGAAAGTCGTGTATGTTTGTGTGGTTGTTAGACGGGCGCATGCGGCGGATGCAGGGGGCGCGGCCGGCGACTTGCTGCATCACTCGGCTCATACACCGCCCTCCACGCCTCTCACGTGCCAGCAGCACCAGCACGGAGGAGGAGGAGGAGGGGGCAGTCGGTCTCATAGTAACCCGGACATCAGTCGCCTGACATCATCAAGCTATGACGACTGGAAGTTTGACTATCCAGAACACGTGCTGAAAATATACCGTGCCGACCAGAGCTTCAAGTACCTGCTCATTCACAAGGTGTGTGTGCTCAGTGTTTTGTTATCGTTCGTTTTCTTTAAAAACAGACTGTGTGCTTGGCGACTGGCGCGCAATACAATTTGTTTTCAGACACACACACACACACACGACTGAGAATCAAGTTAACAACCAACCTTACAAGCATCGATGAGCGACATACACTCTACCACACACTCACACACAGAACACACACTCACACACAGAACACACACTCACACACAGAACACACACTCACACACGCACACACAGAACACTCAATCACACACAGAACACACACTCACGCACAGAACACACACTCACACACAGAACACACACTCACACACAGAACACACACTCACACACAGAACACACACACAGGACACACACACGTACACAGGACACACAGAACACACACACTCACACACAGAACACACACTCACACAGAACACACACACTCACACACAGAACACACACTCACACACAGAACACACACTCACACACAGAACACACACTCACAGAACAAGCATTTGCGTACACCTCACTGATATGCGCAAATATTGCTGAGCAACAAGCAGACACACACTTGAGGCTGATAATCTTCATGACACTACACACACACACACACGGGCGCGCATGGAAGGCTAAAGCAAGCACACAATGATACGCGCACACAACTAAAGCTGCAAGACACAACACTAATTGGCTTTTTCTACAGTTCTTTCAGGCGTTTGTTCAGGCGGTTACATTAGCGTAGCTCTTGTTGTCATAGTTGTTGTTGTTGTCGTTGTTAATGTGTGTGTTGTTGTTGTTGACATGCAGGAGACAACGGCACGGGAGGTGTGCATGTTGTCATTGCGCGAGTTCGGCGTCACGTCTGACGCCAGCAGTAATTACAGTCTGTGTGAGGTGACCGTGGACGGCAGTGGATTCATCAAACAACGCCGCCTGCCCGATCAACTGTCCAACCTGGCCGAACGTATTGGCCTAGCCAGCAGGTGTGTCATTGAGTGTGTTTCTCTCTCTCTCTCTTTCTGTGTGTATGTATGTGTCTGTGTGTGTGTGTGTATGTTTATGCCTGTGTGTGTGTGTGTGTGTGTGTTTCTCTCTGTCTCTCTCTCTCTGTGTGTGTGTGTGTTCTTCTATGTGTGTGTGTGTGTGTTTCTCTCTGTCTCTCTCTCTCTCTCTGTGTGTGTGTGTTCTTCTATGTGTGTGTGTGTGTGTGTTTCTCTCTCTCTCTCTCTCTCTGTGTGTGTGTGTGTGTTTTTCTCTCTGTCTCTCTTTATGTTTGTGTGTGCGTGCTCTTCTATGTGTGTGTTTCTCTCTCTCTCTCTGTCTCTGTGTGTGTGTGTGTTTCTCTCTGTCTCTCTCTCTGTGTGTGTGTGTGTGTGTGTGTGTGTGTGTGTTTCTCTCTCTTTCTCTATCTCTCTCTCTCACTCTCTCTCTCTCTCTCTGTGTGTGTGTTTCTCTCTTTATGTGTGTTTGTGCGTGTGCGTGTTCTTCTATATGTGTGTGTTTCTCTCTCTCTCTGTGGGTGTGTGTGTGTTTCTCTCTGTCTCTCTTTATGTGTATGTGTGTGTTTCTCTCTCTCTCTCTGTCTCTGTGTGTGTGTGTGTTTCTCTCTCTCTCTGTGTGTGTTTCTCTCTCTCTCTCTCTGTCTCTCTGTCTCTATGTGTGTGTGTGTGTGCGTGTTCTTCTATGTGTGTGTGTGTATGTATGTTTATGCCTGTGTGTGTGTGTGTGTGTGTTTCTCTCTGTCTCTCTGTGTGTGTGTGTGTGTGTGTGTGTGTGTGTGTGTTTCTGTTTGTGTATGCGTGTTTTTCTATATATATATATGTGTGTGTGTGTGTGTGTGTTTCTATTTGTGTGTGCGTGTTTTTCTATATGTGTGTGTATGTTTCTGTGTGTGTGTGTGTACAGGTACTACTTGCGTAACAACCAGGTGACAGACCCGCTGGTGCCTGACGAGCTGGCCAACGACCTGCCTCGCGAGACAGGCGTGCATATTCTCGAGCTGAACCCGCAAGAACTGGCCATACAGGTGGGTCGTGAACAATGAGGCAAAATACAGTGTATCGCTGCTAGTACCGTAGACCAGCGTTATTCAACGTCGGCCATATGGACCCCTTGGGGGTCAGGGGAATTTTCCGAGGGGCCATAGGAAGAAATTTAAAAAATGGGGGGCCACCATATTTTCTCACGGGCCACGAAACATTTGTTGAAACAATTTAATAGTTTATATTATTATTGTCGATGTTGTATATTTCAATCGTGTGTCCCGGTTGTTTCGGTGGTCGGTGGAAAAAGTCACCAGCGTACATGAGCTAATCCTATGGAGAAGTCGCGTCGCGACTATCCATGTGTGTATGAGGCCACAAGGACTTCAAGGACTCAAATTGTGTTTATGGGACCACGGCAAGAAAAAGTTTGAGAACCACTGCCGTAGACCGTATCGTACACATAATTGTGTGTTTGATGTTGGTACAGCCAGGTGGAATTATCTCACGCGTGCACGCGAGAAATATACTGTATATAACTATGACATATATGACCTCATTCAAAATTCAAGCATTGACATTTAATTGACCGAGTCTGAAGATGATGAGTCCGGTGGCTGCGAAACATCGCCCAACCAACATTGACACCAACTATTGAACCAGTGTCTTTGCAGCCAAGATTAGAAGCTAGCGAGGGCAGAATTGAGACAAGAGGAGGAAAATTGCAAGTTGCGAAACAGCAATACAATCCAACCTCGTGCACATACGTGACAAAATACTTGTAACTGTATGTGTGTGTGTGTGTGTGTGTGTCAGTTGACGCTGGAGGATTTCAACATATTCAGGCAGATCGAGTCGACAGAGTATGTGGACGATTTGTTTGAATTGCGCAGTGTTTACGGCACTCCCAGTCTGCGCCAATTCGCCGAGGTAATGTCCCGCTCTCATACTCTCTCTCACACACACACACTCTGTGTCCACTCATACAAACTGTCATACGTCATGTGTATACGTTCTGCTGTTATATATTAGCGTCACTGTATTATCCTACCATTTGACCCAGACAGAATCTATAATATATGTTATAATATTTCTTGATGTCTTGTCCGTATCTTCTATTAAATATGTATGCCCCTCGACTGACATGTCTTTCAATTATACCATCTCATTTGCTGTGTGTGTGTGTGTGTACTCACCTAGTTGTTCTACAGGATATAAGCTAAGCTCGTGCTGTCCCGTCTCTTTTCCATAATTCATCTAACATATCTAACTATTTGCTGTCTAATTGGTTGCATTTATCTACGCTCCTAAACGGCAAACTAACTACTTTTTCTATCTTTTCCACAACGTCTCTTGCTCAGTATTTTTAGTGTCCTCTACGCACAATCTCTTGGTAAACTAAGCCGATATCGTCTGTGTTGATCGTGTCATTCATGCTGATCTTTATGTGTTGATTAAGTGTGTGTGTATGTGTGTGTGTGTGTGTGTGTGTGAGCTAGTTGGTGAACAAGGAGATGTTCTGGGTGGTGACAACAGTGTGTTCTGAACATACAGTTGTTCGTCGCATGAAAATCATCAAGCAATTCATCAAGATTGCCCGTAAGTCTGTCTCTAAATATCTGTTTCTGAAAGATTTTCTCTGAATGTCTGACTCTGATCATAATCGGTATGAATTACAGCAAGACGTGTATACACTTGTGTGTGTGTGTGTGTGTGTGCGTATGTGTGTTGTTGTTGTTGTTGTTGTTGTTGTTGTTGGTAGGACATTGCAAGGAGTGCAGCAATTTCAATTCAATGTTCAACATTTTGTCTGGGCTGAATCACGGCGCTGTTGGTCGTCTCAAACTCACCTGGGAAAAACTGCCGTCCAAACATCACAAAATGTACACCGATATGCTGGTCGGTCACCCAACACACACAAACACACACACACAAACACATACAGACACAAACACAAACACACATATAACGAGAGATGAAGATAAGTTTATTTTTAAAATATACCGTATATTTCGGCGTATAAGGCGACCGTCAGATAAGACGAGGTAGAAAATTAGAGGAAATTGTTATGCATTTATCATATATCGGTTGTATAAGACGACTGCTAAATGACGGTGATGATGGAGATGAATTTGATGGGTTTTAGATATACATATGGATTATCAGGTTTGATTTTTGATATTGATGATGTTTTGCTGTAATCCTACTCTTATTGAGAAATAAAGGTGTTTGTAATCAAGCATTTTCATTTACAACCAAAATGATACTGATTTTTTTCATGTAAAATGAAAAATTCTGTGCGGAGAATTCAAGGTCTGATTTTTATATCGGTTGTATAAGACGACCCACAATTTTTAAGGGTGATTTTTTACTTTAAGGGTCGTCTTATACACCGAAATATACGGTAGAAACATACACAGACATACACACACACACACATACACAAACAGATAGGCGCAATTGCGTTCGCTGTATCAAACACACTGATAACTAATTGTACATGTATTGATGTGTTTGTGTATTTGATTTGACATTATTTACTCCTAAATGAAATTGTTCTCCATCACAAAATAGTGGAAAATTATTGAAATGATATGTGCATCAAAGAACAGCGGCTCGATGCACTTGTGCTACTAATATGTTGATATTGTTCTTGTTCTCTTATGATGCATGTTATTGTGGCAAATATACTTACTTACTTAATTACTTAAACACATACAGACACACACACATACACACACACATAGAACGAGGGGTGAAGAGAAGTTTATTTGTATATATAGAAACATCTACACACATAGAAACACATACACCAACACACACGGACACACACATACACACAGTAATATACTTTTATAGTTTACGATTTGCTCGTACAGTTGGTCGATGTGTGTGGTTTTTGTAATTGTAATGTAATGTGTTTGTGTTGTTCATCTACAGGAGCTGATGGATCCCAGTAGAAACATGTCCCGCTACAGGAACCTCATCAATTCCGAACATCTCTCTCCGCCCATGGTAGTGCAATAGCAGACCAGCTTTCATAACCTGTGTGTGTGTGTGTGTGTGTGTCTTTGTATGTGTATGTGTGTTTGTGTGTGTGTGTGTCTTTGTATGTGTGTGTGTGTGTGTGTGTGTGTGTGTGTGTGTCTCTGTGTGTATTTATGTGTGTGTGTGTGTGTGTGTGTCTTTGTATATGTGTGTGTGTGTGTCTTTGTATATATGTGTGTGTGTGTGTGTGTGTGTGTCTTTGTATGTGTATGTGTGTGTCTTTGTATGTGTGTGTGTGTGTATGTGTGTGTGTGTGTGTGTGTCTTTGTATGTGTGTGTGTGTGTTTCTTTGTATATGTGTGTGTGTGTTTGTCTTTGTATGTGTATGTGTGTGTGTCTTTGTATGTGTGTGTGTGTGTGTGTGTGTGTGTGTGTCTTTGTATGTTTGTGTTTTTGTATGTGTGTGTGTCTTTGTATATGTGTGTGTGTGTCTTTGTATATATGTGTGTGTGTGTCTTTGTATATGTGTATGTGTGTCTTTGTATGTCTGTGTGTGTGTATTTGTATGTGTGTGTGTGTGTGTCTGTCTGTGGGAGTGTGTGCGTGTCTGTCTCTCTCTGTATGTGTGTGTGTGCGTTTATGTGTGTCGGTGTTTGTGTGTCTTGTTGTGTGTTTGTTGCTTAGATGCATGTGGTATTTGATGTTATTCATGCACTTGTATTTTCACCTGTATAACTCGTTCATTGAGTATTAATCCAGTCAATTCGTAGCGTTATAATATATAATTTGACATATATACTTCATTATGTTATGTTTTTACATATTAATGAATATACATAGAATATTTATTATTGTTATATTATTACAGTTGATTTATAAGGATAGCACCAATATGGAAAATACCACGTGCTGTTTTGTCGACAGATCCCCTTCTATCCGATCGCCAAGAAGGATCTGACCTTCATTCATCTGGGCAATGATACGCTTGTCGACGGCCTGGTCAATTTTGAGAAATTGCGCATGATTGCCAAAGAGGTGACGTTTTGTGTGACATTTCTGTGTATAAATATCTCTAGTTCTTGTTCGTATGAGGTGATGGTGTACTGGTGTATTGTCATATAATGTCATAATACACACTTTATGAAATCAAGTTTTAAACAACTTATAAATGTTGAAGTTTCTGCAATAAAACGATTTTAACTCAACGGAAAGTGTTTTTCTGCGTATGTGTGTGTATGTGTGTGTGTCTTTTGTCTGTGTGAGTTTGTGTGTACGTATGTGTGTATCGATTTGTATATATACATGCATATTTAAACATGGTTGTATGTATAGGCATACATATATGTATATTTATGCGTGTGAATTAGTGTGTGTATGTGTGTCTACATGGGCTTACTTATGTAACCGTGTATGTGTATGTATCACACACACACACACAGATCCGCGGTCTGTTGGATATGTGCTCGGTGCAGTACGACCCGGCAGTCATGGCTGAAATGGTGGCGTCTGGTAGAGGCGGTACCAGTGCTGGAGCTAGCGGTTCTGCTGGTTCCGCCACTGGCTCCTCTCATACACTGCTAGGCTCCGGTAACACGGGCACTGTGAAGCGACGTCGCAAATCCACCGTGCAAACCAACCCGAAGAAAATGTTTGAAGAGGTAATATTACACACACACGCACGTGTTTTTCAGTTTTTCAGCTATGCTAGATTCATCACAGTATGAGCATTCCAAGTGCATTGATTCAAAAGAGCGGCAATGAATTATTGTTATTGTTTATCTGTCTATTGCTTTGTGTTGTTTGTTTCTGGCCATTCGATTTCAGCCATTTTGCCCGGTTATTTCAGTCGCTATCACTTCTCGACTACACCTTGTACTGGTCTTGTTGTGTGTGTGTGTGTATGTGTATGTGTGTGTGTGTGTGTGTGTGTGTGTGTGTGTGTGTCTGTGTGTGTGTGTGTGTGTGTGTGTCTGTGTGTGTGTGTGTGTGTGTGTGTGTATGTGTGTGTGTGTGTGTGTGTGTGTGTGTGTGTGTTTGTGTGTGTGTCTCCTATATTCCGCATGTTTATTGAACCCACTCACATGTGCATGTGTGTGTGTGTGTAGGCGCAAATGGTGCGTCGAGTCAAGGCTTATTTGAGTCATTTATCAGTGGTACAGGACGAGGACAGATTGCTGGCTATGTCGCTCGAGTGTGAGCCCCCGCCGGCCGGGTCCACCTCAACAACCACATCACGGTGCGTCCTGCCATCTCACTCTATATCTCACTCGACCATGACTCATTATACTCATCGCTGGTACTTATCGATACTCAGCCCAGGCGCCAGAAATCATTGTATTAAGCACACCGTAATAGTGTATGTACGTACATGTGTTTATGCGTAAACCTGTGTGTGTGTGTGTGTGTGTGTGTGTATTCGCCTAATTCAGCTAATTGTGATTACGGAAAGTGAGCTGGACTCGGATTATCCCGTCTCCATATCCTCATACATTTATCAATTTCCCTCTCTTTAATGAGTTTATATTTACGCCCATTACGGTTTCATTACTTGAACCATTCCACTCATCCATACATCTATAAGGAAGTTATTTTTCTGAAGATTCCTTCTGCATTTGGTTCTTTTTAATTTCCTATTGTCACCTCTGCTATCCCTTTCATTTCATTTTGTGTTAGTGTGTGAGTGTATATATATATGTGTGTGTGTACAGTAAAATCGGTATAATAGGCGCAATCAGATACAACAACGCGGTTGAATTTGTTTTCACCCCAACTATCGCCTTATATGGCGGTGTTTGGCTGTATATGGACGTGCATGTGTGTTTGTATGTGTGTGTTTGTGTGTTTGCAGACGCCGTCATCCGTCTCCCACACTGAGTACAGCCAGTACTACCAGTTCAACTAGCGCCAACAGCGAATCACGGCGCGATCGAGCCAAGTTTGGTCAGTAATCCTGACTAACTAACTGATTGACTAACTGATTGACTTACTAACTGACTGACTTACTAACTGACTTACTAACTGACTAACTAACTAACTAACTGACTAACTAACTGACTAACTAACTGACTTACTAACTGACTTACTAACTGACTGACTAACTAACTGACTTACTAACTGACTTAATAACTGACTAACTAACTGACTTAATAACTGACTTAATAACTGACTTAATAACTGACTTAATAACTGACTGACTAACTGATTGACTAACTAACTAACTGACTAAATAACTAACTAACTAACTAACTAACTGACTAACTTACTAACTATTTAACTAACTTACTAACTAACTAACTGACTGACTAACTTACTAACTAACTTATTGACTAACTGACTTACTAACTAACTGACTAACTAACTGACTTACTAACTGACTTACTAACTAACTGACTTACTGACTAACTAACTGACTTACTGACTAACTAACTGACTTACTAACTGACTTACTAACTAATTGACTAACTGGCTGAATGATACTCATGCAGAACACTGAACCTCTTCCCTCTTAGCCAACTGGTTCTCCAACGCAGTCTTACTATATGAATACAACCAGAATATTTATGCGAGTGTTTTCCAACCCAAAGTTGGATCGCCAAGCGTTTACGAAAAACACTCATTTCCCCACTAAATGTATCATAATTAGATACTGTTGTCATAATTAAAATACATAATTCCCGGTTCTAGAATAATAAGCGTATCAATACTAATCAAATTATAATTAATAGCACAATCATGATATTAAAGACACTTCGTGTGGGCTTATGCAGACCTCGATTCGCTACCAAAAAACCCAGCTAAAAACCGCTGAATTTATTCATTTCAAATGCTCCCTTTTCAGCATTTATTTTTGCACATTTTTGTGCATGTATGTGTATGTATGTTTGTGTGTGTGTGTGTGTGTTTGTGTATGTGTTTATGTGTGTGTTGGTGTTTGTGTCTGTGTGTGTGTGTATGTTTGTTTGTGGTGTGTGTTTGTGTATGTGTTTATGTGTGTGTTGCTGTTTGTGTCTGTCTGTATGTATGTGTGTGTGTATATATGTCTGTTTGTGTACGCATGTACGCATGTGTGTGTGTGTGTGTGTTTGTGTGTATTTGTGACGGCAGGCGCCGCTTCTCCCAGTGCCGTGCGCAAGATGATGGCTCTGGCTGAGACTAAGACGCGGCCTCATCAGCCATTTCGTCCACTATCTTCCTCGACCGTCCTGCCTAGTGCCGGCGGAGGCGCAGGACATCACTCACACACATCACTGGCGGCAGTCACACCAACGGCAGTGGCAGTGGCTAATATCGCGTCTCTCTCCTCTCTACCTGTCTCTGCTGCTGTCACTCCGTCCTCATCATCTTCCTCGTCATCAGCGACCACAGGATCGCTGCATTCTCCATCACCAGCGCCCGGGCGGCGTCGCACCATGCCCTGTCCAGGTGTCATCGCTGGATTCTCACTCTCACTGCTCTCTCACACACACTAACACTGACACACACACTGACACACACACTGACACATACACAGACATTCTGACACATACACACACTAACACACACACTGACACACACACACACATACACAGACAACTAACAGCACACACATACAGACACACTGACACACACATACACACAGACAACTAACAGCACACACATACAGACACACACTGACACACACTGACACACTGACACGCACACATACACATTGACACTAACACACACACACATACACAGACAGACACACGGCTAACCAATGTTTTTTGTTTATGTTTTTGTTTATGATATTATTTGTGTGTCTATTTGTACGTTTATATATGTGTATCAATATTGAACTTTACCCAACTCACCCGTAATAATTATACGGATATAAAGCGATAACTTAATGGGGCACTATGTGTTAATATATTTGCGTATCAGCGTTTTCACCACACGACTTATTTAGGTGTATATATGTGTGCTTGTACGTGTGTGAATGTGTATGTAGCGGCGTCATCGCGAGGTTTAGAGCGGTCTCAATCTGAAACAATGCCAGTCGACTTGAGCACAGAGAGCAGCTGTGTCAGTGGTGCCGGCGCCCCGGTCTCTCAGACTCGCAAACTGCCTCCTCACGCATCTCATGCACCAACCACCCTGCCAGCCGGCGGTCAGTGCTGACTGACACGGTGCACGTGTGTGTCAGTGTCAGTGTTTGTTAGCTTCAGTGTGTGTGTGTGTCAGTGTTTGTGTTTGTGTGTCAGTTGTGTGTGTGTGTGTGTGTGTGTCAGTTTGTGTTTGTGTGTCAGTTGTGTGTGTGTGTGTGTCAGTGTCTGTTTGTGTGTGTGTCAGTGTTTGTGTGTGTGATTCATTTTGTGATGTGAAGACACACTGATTTAACCAGATATAACAATTACCAAAAAATGGCTCCACAAATTGCATATTTGCGATATTTTCTGTCTTCAAATTGCGCTCAAAATTTCTTGTTTTTGTTACTTGACTGTGCTTGTGATCATTTGGATGACGGGAACTGCTTGATTATACGCTTGCTGTTGTCAACGTGTTGGGGCAGGGTTATGTGAGGTGCTTTTGTATTGCCTGAATGGTCGTTCTTATTGACTTTTTTGTTATTGTTTTCTCTCTGCTTCTATATGCTAATCCACTAACACTGGGGTTCTTAACCAGGGGTGTGATTCTGGTTGCTAGGGGGGTGTGAGTCTGGTTGCTAGGGGGTGCGAGTCTGGTTGCTAGGTGGTGTGTGTCTGGTTGCTATGGTGTGTGAGGATTCCTGTGAATTTTCTGTAAACAAATTATATATTTAATCTATGTATTATATTTTTCTTGAAAAACGTGGTTTTGCTTAATCCTCTTAAAGGAGTTGTATGAATGTATAATGAATAAAAAAGTTTTGTTATTACGTGGTTTTTAGTTCTCTATATTCGTATACTGCTATCAAGAACCGGGGGGGTGCGAGAACTTTCTGCTGGTTTGAAATAGGTGCGCCTGACACTGATAAATGTTAAGAAACCGTACACTAGCCACACATCAACTATCTCTCTGTTTATGTCTATGCTTTCAGGCAACAACAACACCAGCAGGTCGACACTAGCGCCCTCTGGCGATCATTCTGCTAAACTGTCTCAGTCTCGCCAACATCTCACAGATGCGGCTCCAATGCACGACGTGTCTGCTTCTCTCAGCCGGGTCATGTACGTGCCCAAGGCTATGCCCGGTCAGTTACTTTATCACTGTTCTAACTGTGTGAGTGTGTGTGTTTGTGAGTGTATGTGTGTGAGTGTGTGTTTGTGTGTGAGTGTGTGTGTGTATGTGTGTGTGTTTGTGTGTGGTGTGTATATATTTGTGTGTGTGTGTGATGTGTATATATTTGTGTGTGTGTTCGTGTGATGTATATATATTTGTGTGTGTGTGTGTGTGTGTGTGATGTGTATATATTTGTGTATATATTTGTGTGTGTGTGATGTGTATATATTTGTGTGATGTGTATATATATGTGTGTATGTGTGTGTGCAGTGATGAGTATGTGCCGTTCGTCGTCCTCATCACGAGGTGGTAATACTGCTAGTGGTAATACTGCTAGTGGTAACAGTGGTGATGTGGCAGGCAGACAGACACGCACCAGACCCCCGCCTCCCCTGCCCCCCTCTCGCTCGCGACCCCCCTCCTCCAATTCTCTGCACTTTCACGCAGAAATTGACGGTAACCGCTCTCGTCCTCTTTGTATCTCTTACTCTATCTATCTATCTCTTACTCTATCTATCTATCTCTTTCTCTCTTTTTCTATCTATCTCTTTCTCTCTTTTTCTATCTATCTCTTTCTCTCTCTCTTACTCTCTCCGTCTCTCTTACTCTCTTACTCTATCTATCTATCTCTTACTCTCTTATTCTATCTATCTATCTCTTACTCTCTTATTCTATCTATCTATCTCGTACTCTCTTACTCTATCTATCTCTTTCTTTCTCTCTTACTCTCTCTCTCTCTCTTACTCTATCTCTCTCTCTCTTACTCTATCTATCTCTCTCTTACTCTCTCTCTCTGTCTCTCAACTTCTCTGTCTCTGTTACTCTGTCTTTTTCCGGGTCAATCTATTGAAATGTTCTCGTGCGTTTTGTTGTTGAGCACTCGCGTTTTTCAATATGTAAAATGTTGGCTTTCAATATTATACAATTTAAACTATGAATAATATTTTCAAATTATTTCAAGCAGTTGTTTTTGTATATATTTTTTACTCTTGTTGTGGATTCAATGGAGCAATCAAGACTTTTTGTACTTCAAGTTTAATCGCAAATTTTTCCCTATATACACGTGTGTGTGTGTGTGTATATATATGTGTGTGTTTATGTGTGTGTTTATATATATATATATATATATATATATATATATATATATATATATATATATATATATATATGTGTGTGTGTGTGTGTGTGTGTGTGTGTGTGTGTGTGTGTGTGTGTTCAGATGACGATGATCAAGTTTCGGCAGTTTAACTCTCCGTGTGTGTGTATGTTCGTATGTGTGTGTGTGTGTGTGTGGCAGCTTAGTATTTAGTAGTGTTTAGTAGATTGTGTGTGTGTGTGTGTGTGTTATGCACTCTAAATTCTCTCACACACATTATTATTATTATAATTATTATGATAATTATAATGTCGGTCAGTTATTTTTCGCCTTCATGCGCACGCGATCGCTCATTCATATCATGTATAAAAATGTGTTTGTGTGTGTGTGTGTATTTGTGCGTTTGTGTGTGTGTGTGTGTGTATTTGTGTGTTTGTGTGTGTGTGTGTATTTGTGTGTTTGTTTGTTTGCGATAAAGTTGAGCTGTGATTTGATCAAGAAAGTGTTAGTGGACTTTTTTATCAGTTCACACGTTTGTGTATGTGTGTCAGTGTGTGTGTGTGTGAATAGTATAGCTGTGCCATTATATCGCTTCGCATCGTGTATATATGTGTGTGTGTGTGTGTGTGTGTGTGTGTGTGTGTGTGAGAGCTGTTTATTGTGTATTACGTGTATATTTTTCATGTACAAAATCGCCCTCTCTCTCTCTATGTATGTGTGTGTGTCAGTGTGTGTGTGTGAAATATTCACCTGTATATTTGGCGCAGTCGCGTATTATGTCAGTGTGGGCAGTTCCACATATGCACGCAACACAGT
>OU696588.1:452500-475000 GCA_916048095.2 Sacculina carcini | reverse complement strand
ATATGTGTGTGTGTGTGTCAGTGTGTGTGTGTGTGTGTGTAATTACAGGATAGTGTATGTGTTATATTTTTATTTATATATGCGTCATTTTCACCCTTTCTTTCTGACGTCTGTGTAATGTATGTGTGTGTATGTGTGTGTCTGTGGATGTGTCTTTGTGTATGTGTGTTTGTCTGTTGGTGTGTGCGTGTGCGTGTAGGGGAAACATGTGTATGTCTTGTATGCTTGTAAGTGTGTATCCTGTACAGTGTATCTGAGCTAGTCTATGGGGATGTGTGTGTGTGTGTGTGTGCGCACGGTCAGTGGATATGACACAGATTGACTGAGATCTGACAAATGATCACACAGTTCTGCCTCACTGAACAATTATGCCCACACACACACACACACACAAACACACACACACACACACACACACATCATTCCTCTATACCTCTTCCACTATCCCGCGTGTGTGTGTGTGTGTGTTTGTGTGTGTATGTGTGTGTGTCATTGGCAGATCGTATGCATGAAATTCGTCATGCACGCGCAGCCAGACAGATTGTAGGCCAATAAAAATGACATACAACCACACATGCACATGCACACACACATACACATACATACACACACACATACAGACAGACACGCAATGTTTGGGGTGATGATTCAGTGTAGTGTGTGTGTGTGATTGTATATTGTGAATTATATGATTCATAATGTTCAAAATAATCTCGTGATATTTCTTCTTGATGTCTTTTCTTGCAGTAATCGGGAAATCGCGCTCAATTTATCAGTTTGCTGACTTAGAAATAGTCAATTTTGAGTTAGCCAAATTAACCAATTTTTGATGTCAAAAATGTCACCGTTGTGTTATTTTCGGTCAGATATTAACGCTTGAGGCACCAGTAGATCTGTTCGACTCTTGTCAAATACTAATTAATATCAGCCTTCGCTCGAGGCGTTAATTTTTCACCGTTCAAATTGTTAGACGGCGAATTCTTATTGTCTGCGCTTGTATTGAAATTAATTTAATCTGTAAAACACAAAGAGTGCATTTAACTTGTGGAATATACTGTAATACTAAAATATAGTATAATTATGATTAATTACTCTGATAATTAAATTAAGCGATGCTAAAATGCCAAAATATTACCGTGATTTTATGGAAGCAAGGTATTAATAAATTAAATTATGATTAAAAGCACAATAATTACATAAAACAGACAATTTATACTTTTATATAGACTTGGGCTACTATGTTTGATTTGTGCTAATTTTTTGGATGACTGCCAATAGGAAAAATAGTTGAGAACCACTGGTTCTTATCGCAAGATCAAACGACAAGTGATGTGTTTCTGTTCTTGGCACGATCTCGACCAGCGTCAAATTGCTATGATACACTGCCGGTCGTAAAATAGGGCGTGTGATGGCCTGCACACACACACACACACACACACACACACACACACACACATACACACACTCAATGAGTTGAGGCTCGTTTCTCAATGATGTGGAGCCCAGGTGGCCGGCGATGTCGCCGCCACTTTATGAGAACATCAATGAGGACCACATCTCTGCTGCTGCTGGTCGCTGCGACCATCATACAGCAGACGCTGCCATCATCATTGGCAGACGAGAAAGAGTTGCTGGACGGACGGAGATGAGCGAGCAGGCGATTGCTGGTGGATGAATAACGAGCCAACCGATACATCGACACAGAGCCGTAGCAACCGCCCCCGTACCCCCCGGCCGCGGGGCCCCGAGTGTTGAGGGGCCCCGTTGCTTCACGTATGACATTAAAATTTATCATATTTATTATGTATAGCCTTTACCTTTTTGTTCAGATGTTTTCACCTGAGCTTGTATTATGTCATTATATAAAATACATATATTCATTATTTGATGGCATATTTATAATGGGGGCCCAAGTGTTGCCTTCGGGAGGGGCCCCAAGTGTTGCCTTCGGGGGGGGGGGGGGCCTCATAAGTCCTCGCAACGGCTCTGCATCGACATGATTGTCAGTGTTCTGGCGACGCAGATGGCAGACAGCGGTGTGTCGATGATGACCGCATTATCAGGTCTCTCGAGGAGACTGCGGCGTCTCGAGACCTCGTCCTCGCCACACTGTACACCTTCTCCATCCACCACATCGATCCAAATTAGCCACCACGTGTGTGTGTGTGTGTGTGTGCCTATATCTATGTATTGTCGAGAGTGTGTGTGTGTGTACAGTGTACAAGACGGAACCTACTCAAACCAGCGTCATAGAGGGCGTGTGTGTGCATGTGTGTGTGTGTGTGTGTGTGTGTGTGTGTGAGAGTAGTTGGATACACGGAAGTGGTAGTGCTTGTCGCTGGCATGTACGTGTCAGTTGGTGTATCGCAGACAAATCCCCCAGCTAGACAGGTGAGGATACCGCCACATCATATGAGCGTGCGTCTGTTGATTTTTTATAGAAAAAATGAATTATCATAGCCCCTTATTATTTACTTTTCCTGTATAATTTTCTGTTTCTACATTAGCTAATCTAAAAAGATTCATGTTTAGTGTTAGTTTACATTTATGAGAAAGAGGTATATTTTGAATTTATATTTTCCACTCTATGTCCTAATGACAACATATTGTACAGGAAAACGGATTAATTATTACGAGAAATAATTATATTATTTTGATGTGCTTGTTGATAACATATTGTTTATAGTGAAGTAGATAATAAGTATGTGGATATTGAATTAATGTGTCGTGGAGTATCACTGACAGACATACATCTCAAGCCTGTGAAAGTATTTAATTATAGTATGAATAAATATTTCAAGTTTAAAATAATTTTTCAGAAATAAATATAAGATTTATTTCTATCTAGAAGATAAATGGATTTTTTGCACACATCAGATGATGATATTATTAGCCCGAGTAATGTTGGCGTGCATGTGTGTGTGTGTGTGTGTGTGTGTGTGTGCACATCCGTGTGTATGTCTGTGTGTGTCTGTGTGTGTCGTGTTTTCACGCTAATGAAAACGTGTCGTACAGTAGGGCTGCCACATGGTGAATAATGACTTGAACAAAGCTGCCAGGCTCCGTGCCAGGAAAAGTTGCAAAGTTGCCAAAAAACGTGCAGTTCTTGCAATTGCACCTCAGTACGATGTCATCCGTGTTATCAGGGAACGTTCACTAAAATTTGCTGTGTATTTCATGGAAATTTTCGCGTCCTCATAATATAGACAGAATGTAGCCATAAATATAATAACTACAGTATAATTTGAGCTTATGTTTTTCCATTTATTTTTCACTTCATCATTATCATGAGCTATTCTACCGGAAATTTATTAAATTATGAAGAAAAATAAAAAACAAATACACAAACACAAAATATTACTTGAATAAGCTCTATATTATGACTAATTCAAATCAGTAGAAACATTTTAAAAGCGGAAAATTTAGCGGATTTGATTGAATAGTTAAAATGCAGATCACATACTAAAATTGTTAAAATATTGTTTTTCAGCAATTATAGCTTGTTATCAACGGATTTTGTTTAATACATGACTTTATATTTTATAAGCTTGTAAATTTTCCAGTATTTGAGCTGTTTTGCAAGTCCTTTGTCAAAAATATGACCCGCAAATATTCTCGTGACAGTGAAAAAATGGCCAGCGGTGCTGATGATATCAATTCACGTGATAGTCCATGCAATCGTTGTGTTTACTGCGCGTGCAATGCGCGTGGCTGTTTGACATTTGTCCAGCTCATTATGGAACAATTGCCGGGCATATTGTGGCGTCGTATCAGTTGAGCGGTTATCTTGATCAAACCGCTCTGTCGCGAGCTGGAATCTCAACAAACTCACAAGCTGGACACCGGGAATTTGTCAAAAATTCACACACAAGAAAAACATGCAGCCCTTTTCTTTATTAAATTGTAATTTTTGCTTTATTATGCTATACGTTTATTAATATTTATTTCTCCTACAACACAATGCATACATATATTGAATAACTTTTTAACTACTTATGGAAACCGAAAATTTGTGTAGAGTTTATTAAAATTATAATAAAAATATTATAAAATATATGATAATTTTTAAAATAATAATTTGTTCTACTGTTTTTGGCCTTATTATATTCGATCAAAATCAATGAGACATTATTCGTACAGTCTGAAGCTGACAATTTGGGACATATTAGCCGGAATAATATTAAATAATAAATTAGATAATATGAATATTTAAATATGTGTTAATCAGCTGTATTGTCCAGGAAGAATTGCTAAGTCAGAACATTTAGAAAAGCCATTCAACAATATCAACATGCTATAATTTTTCTAACAAAAATATTTTCAAGCAAGAAAGTGAGCACAAGTATGGTAATATTCATGATTTATTTTAGTCAATTCACAGCGTAATGTTGCGAAAAAAATAACAACATTCACGCTATGAGACTATAACTACATCACAGACACAACCCCATATGCTACTATATCTATAACAGCCTCATATGTTTGAGTATATTTTGAAAGGCTTTAATCTCTCCATTAGGAAAATGCGTGTGTTTGTTTGTGTGTATGTTTGTGTGTTTGTGTGTGTCTGGGCCGAAATAGTGGCTAGTTTATGCGCTCGAGGGCATGTAAATTTACGCACACGCCTGGACGCACCAAGACGTTCGTGTGTTTGTATATAAATGTGCACGCATGCCCGTGTGTGTGTGTGTGTGGGTGTGTTTGGCTGTGCATGTGTATGCATGGAGCGCTTTGACCAAACACACTGAGATTTGCATTATACAGATTGTCGACAGGCCGACTGGCAATGCGCTCATGTCTGGGGAAATGAGTTTTACGAGGGCACTCGAGCCATCTGTCTGTCTGTCTGTCTGTGTGTGTGTGTGGGTGTGTGTGAGGGTTGCCACTCGCTGTGATCCAGTGAGTGGCAGCTTTACATGACAGCCGCTACCGTACAACTGGCATCACTAATGAATCTCTCAAAGAACCGCCAAATCCCTGCGCTCAAAACACGTGCAGATAAACACAAGGCACCCCGCATTCGCTCTCGTATTGCAAATTATGTTTTGAATATGCGCAAATGTGAAAGAGAAATGTATGTGAACAAACTGATTCTCAGAAAAAATTTACTTACCGTAGAATATTTACAATGATGTATTATTCAGTATATATATTTCTTGATATATATGTCTTTATAAAAGCTTATTTTCAAGCCCAAATACACTTAGAGCTATATATTTAGATAGTTTAATACATGATAGACGATGTTTAAGCTTACTTAATGAAATTCACACAATGAAATGTGATTTGATTGATATTTGATTCTGTTAAATGTATCTGAGCATGTTGATAAAATTGAAAAATAGATACAATCTCCTGAATTTGAAGTCGCAAGGAAAGCAGAATTGTTATTGTGAAATTTTATTGTGACGGGCAAAAAAGTAAATAACTCACTGACTAACTCAGTTCAAAATTGTGAATATAATAAATTGATATTTACAGGGTAATTTTGCAAATTTAAATAACCAATATTGATAGGAAATAATGTCTTATGCAGTTTTTTTCTCGAAGAGTTCACAGTTGTTGAAACGATCATCAATATGCGCCCAGGAGTCGTGGTAGGTTGATTAGCGCCGATATCTGTCAGATCAATGTCTGTCTGTCTGACGAACAACAACACCAGCTCGTATATTCGCTAATTCTTGCCATCTGCCCGTCTTCAACTGTCAAATACATCACACAGCTACACTAAAATCCCGCCAGCTTGAAGGAAAACTCGGCAAGTGAGGAAAAATTGCTCCTGGTGGCTGAATTACTCCATGTGAATGACGTCAATGTTGCATGTGCATTCACGCACACACAAGCACGATTTCCCACGAGATCAAGATTTGCAACGCATTGCAATCACCTGTGAGCGCAAAACATGCCGCGTAATGTTTTATAATATGCAAAAATGGGCGTGAATATTAGCGCTTATATACCCACATGTTTTGCTCAGATTTTGAAATATCGTATGTTAAAATCATGCATCGATAAATATTTCATTTATATCAATGTATATATATGTGTATATATATGTGTGTGAATGTGTGTGTATGTCTATGGCATTTATGAATGTATACAAGACATTATGTATAAGTATAAGTATAATTAGTACAAGTATAAGTATTATTGGTATAAGTTGAAGTATAATTGTTACACGTTCAAGTATAATTGGTAGAGGTTTGATGACAAGTATTCTGCAGAATACGAATAGAAAATATCCCCTAGTTTCATGGTTTCATAACGCCGTAAAATATCGGTCGTCGCTTTCGTGGCATCAATCTGTCTGTCTGTCTGTCTGAGACTTGATCAGAGCACAATCAGCCTGGTGTGTACGTCACGCCTCCTCTGATTGCATGAGTGCCAGCCAATTGGATGAGTGATTAGTGTGTAATTTCAACGAGCGCCCAGAAGCAGCGTCACGACAGCAGAGACTCAATAGCTCAAATGTGGCCCCGACTGAATGACAGCACAAATCGAAGTCAAAAGAGAACAAATGACGCACTCTTTCAAGTCAATATTTGACCCTGTGTTTCTTGTGGCAATAGTACAAATTCAGTTGTATTGTATGAAAGTCTATTGCAATTCGCATTACTCAGTTGAACTAAAACTATATAAATACTTATATTTGATGTAATTTTTTATTGATTGTACAGGCAGCTCCTCTATTTCCTGTCAGTCAAGAGATGGATACACTTCCAGCAGGATAAATGAAAAATAAATGAAAATTTAAACAGATGAGTTGATTGGATGATTATTGTAAAGACCTATGTGGATGGGATATGACCCATGTTTTTGCTCTATAATTATGCCTGTTCATTCTATCCTTCCTGATTCACCTCCATTCTTCGCTCTTAAAATAGGCTATTTTAATCCTTCCTCTTGACTTTCTAATCTTTTATTCGGTGTTTCAAATCTTGTATATATTCAACGGGCGGCCAATATTGTCAAATAAGTGATGACGTCATTCAATAATAATTCTGCTAGGCAACACGTTGTTGTTGCTGAAATTAGTGATATCTTGCTCGTAAATGCGATAATTATAATATATATTAAAAATTTACATGTGTTGCACCCACTTAACAGAGGAGTATGCTGGGTGAGCCCATCACTTATATCATTAGGCTGGCTTTCCATTAAAATACTAAATTGAAATATATATACTATCATTATAAGCAATTTTCACAGAATGCTTAAACTTGCAGAGGAAATTTGTATTACTTGTAACGTCCATATCCTGACATTGTATCTTCGGCAGAGTTTTGTATAAGCATTTCAAATTGCCAGTGGTTAATTTGATAATAACACGCACCAACTAATCTTCATTTATCTATTCGTCCGAGCGGGAAATTTCTTCTGCAGTAAGACCAGTGGCGACGCCAGGATTTTCAGGGGGGTGTTGAGAGGGGATAAGCAAAATGATGTGGGGGTTTGGCGAAACATGATGAGGAGCTACACTCTAAATGTTCATGGTGAGGATTTCTTGAGATGTTCAGGACGAGCTTGGTAAATTCTTATTTTTGTGGTGGACTTCAGCCCCTCGAGCCCCCCTCTCAGCACCGTCACTGAGCTGGACATTAGTGGCGACGTGGCGAGAATAAAAGTGCCGATTTCGAGAGGTCCTCTGTCCGGCATATCTAACGAGACACTAATTCAATTTTACGCTGAAATTATGCAAATATAAACGTGGACGGACGAGTTCTATTATTTGTCCAAGACTAATCATCTGAGACGAACCGGGTTTCCCGCTATATTTGCCTGGTTTTGTTGTTGCAATTAACACTCTAGTGATATGTTGGTAGTTTCATTTTTGCAATGTAAAAATTTCCTAAATTATAATTAAAACCCTGTTGAAACTTATCATCTAGAACATTGCTGTTAAATTTTGATGAAAAATGTTGTTTTTAATATATTTTGAAAGATATATAATGCGAAATATAACAGCAAATAGCGAAACAGTAATTACAAAGCACAAAACCTGGCCAAATTTTAACATTTAATCACAATTTCAAACAGTCATATATATCTGAATAATATGTGTAAATTTGATAATTTTGGCTCTATCATTATCGTTCCTTGTCATTTAACTATAATATTACCGATGTATACACTTGCACATGTGTGTATGTGTGTTCACGCACGGTTGACTGGTTTAGCATGCGTCGTAGAGGGGAGATGGACGCGAGATGTGGGCGAGATTATTCACGTGAGAGAGATTTATCGCTCACAGTTAGGATGGCACGCGCATCTCAATTTTTGCACCACGTTTTTCATTATGGTCTGTATCTAGCGAATAAACAGTATAACATGCGTACAATTGAGCCTCATAAGATATATTAAATATATGTTATATTATACCTAATATATAATATCAATTATGAACTGGTAGGAATTTTTTTTATCTAATTCGCCAACAATTAGCAAACTATGAAAGCGTTAATTTAGCCATCCTAAACTGATCCATATCAATTCTATCATATAAGCTACAGTATTATCCACTGAATTTTTGGGTTTTCTTATTTTTCGTTCGCGATGAATCAGCACTATGCAAAGTTTATCTGACACACACTCACACCAGCACACACACGCACACACACACACACCAGCACACACACCAGCACACACATACGTCTGTGATATTGAAAACTACGGATTTATCTCTGACTGGGTGTGATATTTCTTCCTTCGTTCTGGGTGTATTTTTATGTGTGCTGGTGTGTGTGTGTGCTGGTGTGAATGCTGGTGTGTGTGTGTGTGTGTGTGTATGTGTGTGTGAATGCGGGTGTTAGTCAGCAGTAGTAGTAACGGCGACATATGTCTGCTATCCAATGAAATTCGGTTTATATGTTAGCCAGCACAGCAGGCGGTACATGTAAATTGTGCTTCTTGCACACACACACACACACACACGTATACTCACATACACATACACACACACACACACACACGCACACACACACACACACACACACAGATAGGCGCAGACAGACATCGACAACCACACACAGTTACGTTGACAATGACGTTGAAAATTGACTTGGTCGTTTTCAATGAAGCAAGAAGGTAAGGCAGATTTATTTGAAGAAGTTGTGATGAATGCTGGCTAATGTGCTAGCATCAAAATAACTGCTAATATTCAGTCCTCAACTGAAATATCAAATTAGCCCAAAAATGTAGAACTGTGAAATATATTTCAAGTGACACTTTCATTCACTCATTCATTGAGGTTTATTTATATAGCGCACCTTATAACACACGCGCGAAAAGACAAATCTTGGTGCAAAAAATAAAAACAAATAGGTAAAACCCGGCGCTTAGGGAAAACAAACATGCGGACAATACACACCCACACACATACACACACACACAAGTTTATCATATAATTCCTTAATTCCACCATCCATGAAAACAAATTGATATATTTTTGAACGTTATGGAATGCATTTTTTAATTTAACACATTGTTTGCTACTGAATTGTATTATATTTGTTTGTTTTATGGTAAATTTACGATGTTTGCAAGCGCGATGTCTTATGCAGCTCCTTTTAGACATCAGTCACCAGGATGAGTCATATGAGTCATAGCAGTCACTGTAATAAGTCATATGATGACTCAGCACTGACAGGCTGTCAGTGCTGCTACTGTTTCTTGTTTCAAGAGGCCCAAATGAAACCAGCGCTATTGTACCGTTGACAGCGTCATACACGCTGTGTCTCGATAAATTGTCATCTCTTCACGTAGCTGCGAATATGCGTAATTGAAGTGTCTGCGTCTGTTGTGTGTGTGTGTGTGTGTGTGTATGTGTGTGTGTGTGTGTGTGTGTGTGTGTGGTTGCGTGTGTGTGATTTTATAGTGTTATCTGTGGTGGTTTGGTATTAAGCATCAGACAGACACACATACACACACACACATACATACATGCATACATACACTCATTTACACACACTTACACATGCACGCATACACGTACACGCGCACACGCACATATATGCACGTTTATTTTTTGCAGAATGAATATTTGTAATGTTTTAGCTTCGTTTTAGAGTTTCTTTTTCTCTGAGCGGAGTCAAAAATTTGAATTCAACAATGCTTATAGATATAATTTGAAACAACATTTATTCTAGATTGCCAACATATTGCTCATATATTCAGCCTCTGATAAGTGGCTTAACCAATTGTTCATGTGTATCCACGTGTATAAGCGTGTATAATGTGTGTATATGTGTCAGTGTGTCAGTGTGTGTGTGTGTGTGTGTGTGTGTGTGAGTGTATGTGTGTGTGTGTGTGTGTGTGTGTGTGTGTGTGTGTGTGTGTGACCAGCTTATCAGAAGCCCAATAACTTCACAGAATGTATGAGTACTGGTGACCCTGACATGCTGTTGTGGAGGAATGTGAATGTGTAATGTATAATATGAATGTATAATGTACCCGAATGTAAGATTGAAATCAAAGTGTGAATCATATGCAATTACACACTGTTTTAAACAAGGGCGTAGATTTGTTTCGAGGCTCGGGGGGATGCCATCATGCATTAGTGTTCAAAGTTGACTCAGTTAGTCAATTGCATGAGACCCTCAACCATTTTCGGCCAATTCAATTACAACAAACATACCTCAATGAAAATGATATTGCGTAAAGTATAATTTTTGACATATTTATGATTTTATACATTTTCCGTGTGTTTTTATTTTTTGCTATGCTAATTTTTATGATAATATACACAATGAACCGAACTCAGCAGAATTATCGGGGGTATACTTGCATATTCATACCCCCAGCCAGTTCGTTGAGGGGTAATATACCCCCATACTTCAAGGATCTACGTCCATGGTGTTATATCTAAATACTCTCAAACATCTGCTTGTTTACAGATATTGGCAAGTCTATTGCACTGACATGAAAGACACCTTTTTATAACAACATTGAGGATCATCAAGTTTGTCAGCACCAGGGTACTTTGCTGTACACTTGGCTGATTCCCTACCACTCTGTGTGAGTGTGTGAGTGAGTGTGTGAGTGTGTGAGTGAGTGAGTGGTGAAGCTTGTAGTGGCAGACGGCCTGGATCAGTCGTTGTATGACCGCTGCAAATCCCGTCACTTAGCCACTGTGCACGCACGAGCTCACGCACCGGCGCATCACTGCATCAGCGACCGGCGACAGATCAGGCCGGATGACACGAGAAAAGACTTGTCTCAAGAGACAAAGCCGGCAACACCTGCACTGCACGAGCATCATCTCGCCGGCATCTTCCATCTCGCCGGCTTACCTCACCGTCTCTCTCCACTGATATCTCGGCAACACAACACGGCAGCAACAGAATGACAAACTAGACTGCACTACACGACACTGCCGTGTGTGTGTGTGTGTGTGTGTGTGTGTGTGTGTGTGTGTGTGTGTGTGTGTGTGTAGCATGCAGTCAGTACAGAGATTGTGCATGTGCAGTGCAGATCATTCTACCTCTGACTCATAGGTTCACAGAAGAGGGGACACCAACTGGCGCCTAGTCGAGAAGGTGCAGTTGAACACCGCTGAATTGAGAGTCGTTTGACTGTTTGGTCACCGCAAATATGTCTTTTCTGCTACATTTCAGCGACTACGTGCTGGGAGGCAGTTCGCCCACCGATGACAGCGTCGATAAGCTGCACAGAAAGTACACCATACTGGTGGGTCTACACAACTTATCAAAATAGCCAACATAGTCAATTGTGAATTTCAAAATGTTCTACAAATATATATCAATAATATACAATGGTTGAGAGCCCATAATATGTAATTATATCTATTTTTACAATTGAATTAACGATTTATTGTGAAGGAAAGACGCGGGCTCAGTAAGAACAATTGCACGTGTTCCGTTAATTCTAAATTTCATAAACAAAATCAATTCGTTCTTCAGAAAATCGTCCTCGTATACAATTGAACAACGGGAGACGTATTCGTGATAAATAACATCCAGTTAACAGTCAAACATTGCTGGTTGTGAAGCTGGGTGTTATGTAGTGGAAGCCAAGCCATTCTTCTCAACAATGAGAGAAGCCGTTATATGAGGTGGGGGAAAAAGAAGGGCGGGGTTTGTGGGCCGTGGGGGAGTTGACAGGACCTTCTCTACACGACACATCCTCTATCAATTCTGGCCGCCCGCCAGTTGCAGTTGAAACGCACCGCACACACACAGACACGCATACAAACAGCGATATATGAGCGAGGCAGGCGGCGAGGCGGTGACACAGTTTGGCCCAGTCGGCCGGCCATAAAATCCGGCCAGCTCGCGCTCACGCGCCTCCGCTATGCTCGTTTTCGCCTGGCAGTTCGACCGTGCCATCGCTTCCCCTGCTGCTGGCTTGCATGAGAAATCTATGGGCTCGATAAAATTGCACCGGGTCGCCTCCTACGCCGCTAGATTGGCAGTGCCATCAATGCACGTGGTTGAACATTGGTTATTGGCGCAGGCACCGGAGATTGCAAGCTACTGTCGTGTGTGTGTGTGTGTGTCTGTGTGTTTGTGTGTGTGTTTGTGTGTGTGTGTATGGTCTTAATCAACGCCACCTCCAATCTGAAGCTCTTCCCATCTGAGAGACACAATGCGTCGTTTGTCGGGGTTTTGTGTTATTTGTGTCCGCACCATTGGCTCCAAGTGGTCAAATACATGATGCATGACACACTCGTCCAGACAACACAATATATCCTATTCTGCAACGTTGGCATGCGCTTGCTTTCGTGAAAGACTATACAGAGAAAAACACACACAGAAGCAAAATTGATCCAAATCAAACAATAATCTTAATTTAGAATATATATTAATTGATCCACACCTAGGATTTAACAAATTTTCGCTAATATATCTACATAAGAAACAACAATTTGTAAGCAATCTCACTATAGCAAATACACCGTTGTTTTAGCATAGCTGGTGTCAGTGGTTCCAGTAGCGAATACACGGTTAATTTTCAGTCGTTTACCTTAGAACACCCCTTCAATATAGTGATTCAATTAAATCTACAATATAATGCTTCAATTAATCTACGGACCAAATTGTGGCTGAATGGCTGACATGAAATGTTTGTGTTTCTGTGTTTGTGTGTGTGTGTGTGTGTGTGTGTGTGTGTGTGTGTTTGTATGAGTGTGCGTGTATGCGTGTATGTGTGTGTGTGTGCAGGTTCTTTTGTTCTTGTCGCTGCCTCTGGTTACTCGGCAATTCGCCGGCGACCCCATAGAGTGTTTCACACCCACATACTTCACCGATGCTCAGACCAGGTACCTCATACCTCACAAACGCTCACACAATTAACACTATTGAATCAGTTTCGAGAGTTAATTCATAATTGTTTCCAAATATCACTAGAGTAAACAATGTCTAAATATTCTCGGACAATAAAATGAGTCAATCTAACACGTCGTAGGTCCTGAGGGCATATTGACACGAGCCTTACCATTTTCCATCTAGATTTTATGCGCTTTCAAAGTCAACAGACATAGAATTCGTTTAAGATCATGCCAAAACTCATATATGCGTGTGTATGTATGGAGACGTGGCACACAAAACGAACCTATTGTGGCATTGCTGGCGGCCAAATAGTGGCTGGAAATACATGATTACACGGTCGGGCGTTTCTGCAGCGTTCACACTGCATAAATGCCCCACTACAACGTGTTTGCATATGAAATGCAGCAAATCTGGAGTTGCATTGAAGAAAAGCAGTCACACACTAACACACACTAACACACACACACACACACACACACACACACACACACACACACACACACTAACACACACACACACACACACACACACACACATATTGGCCATGTGTATAACACCTCGTGAAAGACTCGCTATACACACACACACACACACACACACATTCACATGCACGCACACAAACATACATTCACACATACACAAGATTGCAGCCAAAAAGCGCTCCAAAAACTAGTTAGCGCTACACAAAGAGTGAATTTGTATGTGTGTATGTATGTGTGTGTATGTGCATTGCATACACATGCCATCTGTGACAACGTGTCTGTAAGTGTGTATGTGTGTGTGTGTGTGTGTGTGTCTTGGTGTATGGGTGGGTGTAAAGCGAAGTATATGTGTGTGTGTTTGTGTAGCGTGTGTTATTGCGGGCGTCTGTGTGTTAGTGTGTGTGTGTGTGTGTGTGTGTGTGTGTGTGTGTGTGTGAGTGTGTGTGTGTGTGTGTGTGTGTGTGAGTGTGTGTGTGTGTGTGTGTGTGTACGATAGCGTGGCAGTATAAAGCTCTGGTCTTACTAAAGTTGAGCGATCAAAATTCGGCACGCGTAAACTCGCCGAGTTTTAGCTCGAGTCTGTCGCTGTTGTCTCGAACCAGCTCGTAACTACACCAGTCCGCCTACACTAACACACACACTAACACACACACACTCACTAACTGACTCGCTAAATAAACACACACACACACACACACAAACACAACATACTTCTGCAAATATATTGTTGAAAAAAACACACAAAACATATATAAATACGGACTTATATACAAGAATGAAAACATATAAATGTGTAGAAAATATAGTTGTAATGGAAGTATTGAAATATATGTAATGTAAATTAAATGTTAAAATAATATAGTAATAATATAATATCGTAAATGTAAAAATAATGCAATTTTTTCATATATACAGTGTATATAAAACATGTGTTATATTCTTGTATATAAAATATTCACATATACAATGCTTATATGTTTAATTTTTTAATACATTACTCACATCATTTATTTCATAACATTCAACTATTTAGATCGACCTTCCATATGTTAGGGTGTTTTTGCTAATTGTTTAATCTGACTCGTTTTATCTGCTTGCCTCTCATATTTTTATTTGCGAAACGTTCAATATTTTGTTGCACAGTTCCTCTAATCATTGTTCGTTTCCGCGTTGCTTTTTGGAAACGGTCATAAAACCCCACTCAATTTACCTGCTGCTCCAGTGTGCCTGCATTGTGTGTGTGTGTGTGTGTGTGTGTGTGTGTGTGTGTGTGTGTGTGTGTGTGTGTGTCTGTCTGTGTGTGTGTGTGTGTTATTGTGTTTGTGTGATTGTGTGTGTGTGTGTGTGTGTGTGTGTGTGTGTGTGTGTGTATGTGTGTATATGTGTATATGTGTGTATATATGTGTGTGTATGCATGTGTTCATGTGTATGTATGTGTGTGTATGTGTTTGTGTGTGTGTGTCTGTCTCTGTGTGTGTGTGTTATTGTGTTTGTGTGATTGTGTGTGTGTATGTGTGTGTGTGTGTGTGCATGTGTTTGTGTGTGTGTGTGTGTCTGTCTCTGTGTGTGTGTGTTATTGTGTTTGTGTGATTGTGTGATTGTATATGTGTGTATATATGTGTGTGTACGCATTTGTTCATGTGTGTGTATGTATGTGTGTGTGTGTGTGTGTGTGTGTGTGTGTGTGTGTGTGTGTGTGTGTAGGTACGTGAACTCGTACTGTTGGACGACGAGCACCTACTACCAGGCTCCATCAGACGTGCCGGTGCGCAGTGTCAACGTGATGCAGAAGAAAATGAGACTGCAGCAACGATCTCCGGCAAGATCCAATTTGCGCAAGATACTCACCGGATGGCAGCAGAGCGAAAACAAAGACAAGGTTCGCGAATTGTACATGTACATTTGTCTGCGTGTGTGTGAGTGTGTACACATGTACGCTTGTACATGTGTCTATGTGTGTGTATTTGTATTTTTTTGTATTTAACCATGTATTGTCACAAACAAATATACAATGTTCAAACAATAAATATTACAATTGGCAAAAGACCCGTCGAGCTAATGCTCATAGAAAGGCTTACATTTCACTTGTACAGGTGGAAATATTGCTATCAAGTCAGGTTATATATACACAAGTACATACATGGATGTGTGTATGTTTGTGTGTATGTCTGTATCTGTGCTCCTATATTTGTATAATGTGGATGTGCTTGAGTGAGTGTGTTTGATGTATAATGTGAATGTGTTTTGAGTGAGTGTATTTGATGTATAATGTGAATGTGTTTGAGTGAGTGTGTTTTATGTATAATGTGAATGTGTTTTGAGTGAGTGTATTCGATGTATTATGTGAATGTGTTTGAGTGAGTGTGTTTGATGTATAATGTGAATGTGTTTGAGTGAGTGTGTTTGATGTATAATGTGAATGTGTTTTGAGTGAGTGTATTTGATGTATAATGTGAATGTGTTTGAGAGAGTGTGTTTTATGTATAATGTGAATGTGTTTTGAGTGAGTGTATTCGATGTATTATGTGAATGTGTTTGAGTGAGTGTGTTTGATGTATAATGTGAATGTGTTTGAGTGAGTGTGTTTGATGTATAATGTGAATGTGTTTGAGTGAGATTGTTTGATGTATAATGTGAATGTGCTTGAGTGAGTGTGTTTGATGTATAATGTGAATGTGTTTGAGTGAGATTGTTTGATGTATAATGTGAATGTGTTTGAGTGAGTGTGCTTGATGTATAATGTGAATGTGCTTGAGTGAGTGTGCTTGTGTATGTTCCTATATCCTTATACTTAAATTATAACTAAATTCTCTGATTTGATTGTCTGCTGAAAAATATTATATTTACCTTAAGTGCTAGCAGTTTGTTTGATTAATTCATAGTTAAGATAATAATTTGTGTGAAAATTTAAGCAGTACAATTTTTACAACACTTTGACATTATTTGTCTAAATTTAATAACTTCCGTATCAATACTTTCAGTAATATAGTAATATTCTGTGTTAATATTTAGAGCAAAGTTTTTAGAATCCTCAGAATATTCCACGCGAGAGTGTTTGGCTTCAGTTTTCAGTTGCATAAGTTGAATATGTCAGGGTAAAATGCATGTTATTCCACGGGGGAGATACTAGGTAATATTCTGATACATTTATTGAATCAAAAAGCTTGTGTTCTCTACTAGTGGAGCAGTGCATTGTGCAGACTTCATAAAACTTGCCCGGTTTCAGTGTGTTACCGTCTGTACACTTGCTCCAATGATAAACTTTTCTCTCAATCAAATTACCCGGGTGCACTACCGGGTATCGCTAACTTTGTGCCAACTTGGAAGCCTGCAATTGAGCTTCCCTATCAGAACGTAACTCAGCAACAACAACGGTAATATGAACGAAATTTGTGATTGTGCACCACTGAATCACATCCACTTTGACACCGTTAAGCAATCAAAAGATGAAACTTCTAGGCTCCCTCAGTGAAATTTCAACTGTTTACAACAATATACACTTAACTGATTGCATTTTTTGATTTTTTTGACTGATTTTTTAACTGAACTGATTTTAACTTAACTGATTTTTTTAATTCAATCACCGAACGACTGCAACAGGAGCCAACCCAGGTGGATTATCGCTCCATAAACATCGTATCTATGAGTTATAGACATAAAAATATTACTTTTCATGATTTTCTTCTGTCAAAAACGTGACAATTACTTACAATGTCCACCTCGTGTAGACAAATCATTATTCCAGCAAATTTAGTTATTGTATGTTTATGTGTGTGTGTGTGTGTGTGTGTGTTATTGTATGTATGTGTGTGTGTGTTGTGTTATTGTATGTGTATGTGTGTTATTGTATGTGTATGTGTGTGTGTGTTATTGTATGTGTGTATGTGTGTGTGTGTGTTATTGTATGTATGTGTGTGTGTGTGTTATTGTATGTGTGTGTGTTATTGTATGTGTGTGTGTTATTGTATGTGTGTGTGTTATTGTATGTGTGTGTGTTATTGTATGTGTGTGTGTTATTGTATGTGTGTGTGTTATTGTATGTGTGTGTGTGTTATTGTATGTGTGTGTGTGTTATTGTATGTGTGTGTGTTATTGTATGTGTGTGTGTGTTATTGTATGTGTGAGTTGTGTTATTGTATGTGTTTGTTATTGTATGTGTATGTGTGTGTGTGTGTGTGTTATTGTATGGGTATGTGTGTGTGTGTGTGTGTGTGTGTGTGTGTGTGTGTGTGTGTGTGTGTGTGTGTGTGTTATTGTATGTGTATGTGTGTGTGTGTTGTATGTGTATGTGTGTTGTATTATTGTATGTGTATGTGTGTGTTATTGTATGTGTATGTGTTATTGTATGTGTATGTGTGTGTGTGTGTGTGTGTGTGTTATTGTATGTGTGTGTGTGTGTTATTGTATGTGTATGTGTGTGTTTGTGTGTGTTATTGTATGTGTATGTGTGTGTGTGTTATTGTATGTGTGTGTGTGTGTGTGTTGTATTATTGTATGTGTATGTGTGTGTTATTGTATGTGTGTGTGTGTGTGTGTTATTGTATGTGTATGTGTGTGTGTGTGTGTGTGTGTGTGTGTGTGTGTTATTGTATGTGTGTGTTGTGTTATTGTATGTGTGTGCTGTGTTATTGTATGTGTATGTGTGTGTGTTATTTTATGTGTATGTGTGTGTTGTGTTATTGTATGTGTATGTGTATGTGTGTGTGTGTGTGTTATTGTATGTGTATGTGTGTGTGTGTGTTATTGTATGTGTATGTGTGTGTGTGTGTGTTATTGTATGTGTGTATGTGTGTGTGTGTGTGTTATTGTATGTGTATGTGTGTGTGTGTGTGTGTTGTATGTGTATGTGTGTGTGTGTTATTGTATGTGTGTGTGTGTGTGTGTGTGTTGTATTATTGTATGTGTATGTGTGTGTGTTATTGTATGTGTATGTGTGTATGTGTGTGTGTTATTGTCTGTGTGCGTGTGTGTTATTGTATGTTTATGTGTGTGTGTGTGTGTTATTGTATGTGTGTATGTGTGTGTGTGTGTGTGTTATTGTATGTGTATGTGTGTGTGTGTGTGTGTTATTGTATGTGTATGTGTGTTATTGTATGTGTATGTGTGTGTGTGTTATTGTATGTGTGTATGTGTGTGTGTGTGTGTGTGTTATTGTATGTGTGTGTGTGTGTGTTGTGTTATTGTATGTGTATGAGTGTGTTATTGTATGTGTGTGTGTGTGTGTTGTGTTATTGTATGTGTATGATTATGTGATTGTATGTGTATGTGTGTGCGTGTGTCTTCGTGTGTGTGTTGTGTTATTGTATGTATGTATGTGTGTTATTGTATGTGTATGTGTGTGTGTGTGTGTGTGTGTTATTGTATGTGTATGTGTGTGTGTGTTATTGTGTGTGTGTGTGTGTGTGTGTGTGTGTGTGTGTGTGTGTTATTGTATGTGTATGTGTGTGTTATTGTATGTGTGTGTGTGTGTTAATGTGTGTGTGTGTGTGTGTGTGTGTTGTGTTATTGTATGTGTGTGTGTGTGTGTGTTATTGTATGTGTATGTGTGTGCGTGTGTCTTCGTGTGTGTGTTATTGTATGTGTTGTATTATTGTATGTGTATGTGTGTGTTATTGTATGTGTGTGTGTTATTGTATGTGTGTGTGTGTGTGTTGGCAGGTGTTTGTCTCCTATTACCAATGGGCACCAATAATTCTAATGGTCGAGGCTGTGTGTTTTTATATCCCCTTCTCCGTGTGGTCCTCGGTGGCAACCCGCAGTGGCGTGCGTCTGCATCGACTACTGAAACGTGTAGGAGTCATCTGCCAGTTCACGCCAGGTATTGTCACATCCAAGTATTTCACAACATCAATGAAAGACCAAATATCATCTGGTTTTTGGATATATTAGTTATCTAGTTTAAGTTTAAGTTGTTCTCGAGTCTTAGCTATCTTCAAGTCATATATTTTCATCAAAGGTCACGTTATACTTTCAAATACTAATTCATATTAATTGTACCTCATAATTTTGAACTTTGTATTCACTAGTTCATATTTTTAACCATAATTCCAAGTTAGTGTATCTGAACTAGGTAGTTCAGCGCTATTTATACGCCTTGTCTTCTGTGTTTCTGATCCTCAGGCCACCCTGACCGAGAGTCTCTGATTGTTGAGTTTTGTGAGCAACTGAACACGCTGTTAGGAGTGGCGACAGTGTGTCCCGGGTCAAAACGCTGTCGTGTCAGTCAACAGAATGGCTATCTGTTGGCACTGTACTTCGCCACCAAGCTGCTCTACATTGCCAATGTCTTTCTCCAGTTCTTCCTCCTCTCAACCTTCCTAGGTGCCCGCCGTCTATTTTCACACAAGATTTCTGCCATCTCAAAAAGTGTTGTTATACTCGACTCAAATGCTTGCAGTGTTCAAGATGGTTGAAGTTTGTGTACGATCGGTAACTCTTTGTGGAATAACCGTACTAATCAATGAATTTGCATAGGATATAAAAAAATATATGAGAAATTATGTATTTACTAGATCGGAAATGTGTGTATTTCCAAAGAAAACATAACTTTTGAGGCATCGAAACACGACAACCTAATCGATAATTCGGATTGAGGTCAAAGTGAATACTAAGCACGTTATTATCATCAATAATGTATCGAGAAAGAAATTCACTTCATTCAACGTAAATTATTTGCCAGGAAAAAACGACCAATCAATAGGATATGTTCGGAATTTAACAGTCAGAAATCAGATATGAATCAATGGAACAGAACGTAGACGAGTGCGGCCAATTTCCTATTCTGGCCTCAATTTGACGTTGTCGAATTGCAAATTCAATATTGCAAGGCCGGTGAGGCTGCTGCTGATGATGGGTTGGCTCTGATCAGCTCTCTACCCAGCCAGGAAATTCAGCGTCTAATTGGTGCGCGTGGGCAGATGAGACAAGTTTTCAGAACAATAAATCAAATCTCTTCTGCTCTCACTGACAACCACACGTGGCCACACACACACACACACATGCGGACACACACACTTCATCTGCAGACGCTCACATACACCCGAGGTGGCACACACACACACACACACATACAGACATACAAACGAGTGCCTGTGTGCGGTCCAGAAACAGACGTCGGCCTCATTAGCTCAAATTGGCGATGCACGAGCTTTTTACGCCGTCTTTTTACGTGAAAATGTAAAATTGGAAATTTATACTTGTGCTAGCCATACTAGAGTTATAACAACTTTATACTAAACTTTCACGCAGCAGTAAAAACAAACTCATAAAGTCGTGACCAATCTAATAGATGAGTTTCGATTTCAACTGGCAGTGGAGAACATTTGGCTTGCATTCGATTGATTGATCAGACCCTCTGCATTGCTGCAAATGTGTGTTAATCATACTTAAAAGTATGATGCTGCTTAAAAGCAGACACTGCTGAAGACTTTCTCCTATTAATATTCTTTCTGTTTTGTACATGTACAACTCAAATATAAATTCACTTTCGAGAACATTTAATTTTAATGTTTATGAGAAACTTACTTGAGTATTTGATAAGTATGCGTTCCAGAGTACAATTCAACACTGTTATTGATTTATTGGTGAAATATTGTTGATTGTATCGTTTGCAAATACATATTTTTATTACATCACATATTTCTGTTCTTGCTGTAGATATTTGATCAATAACATTTTACTCACATTTTCCGGAAATAAATGCAATAAAATACTTTCCTATAAATACATGCAATATGTATGAGTATTTCTACAAATAACTTTGTTTTCTTAAATTTATCGTTAATGTTATTTGTGCTGAAAAACTCAACAGGAAATTTCGTACAATATATTCCTGTGATCCACGTAAGAGGATCTAATTTTGTTTTAGCACGTGTGTCATCATTGCACTGTTGAATTTGATATTTTTATGAGTAATTTTACCATAATTGTTCATTTTCCAGGATCGGCCTATATCAATCATGGCTTTCAAATCCTGAGATCAATTCTGTCGCACAGAAAATGGTACGCGTCCAGTCTGTTTCCCCTTCATACTCTGTGCCAGGTAAAACTGCACTCACACATCAATTTCAAATATGCTCTCACATTTTTATTAATCAAAATTATAGCCGATGATTCAGCGTTTAGTTTTTTATTAGCTCAAAACTTGCATTTATGTGCCATAAACTATCAAATAGGGAGAGATGTTGTGAAGTCAGCTGTGTCCGGGCTCGAAAGGAGTTATAACTACCACAAGATACTAGTAATTCTCAAAGCTGACTCAGTTGACTAAGTGCAGGGGCTCTCAACCATTCATGTTCAATTTTACACTGTTTGGCAATAAACGTTAAGCTGGTGCATGTATCAATATACACTGTCTTTTAATATGATTGAAAAAAACAGTATTTGACCAATGTGGTTCTCTCAGAGGTTGTATAATATACCATACGACAGGTTTTGTCCCATTCTCATGCAAGACATTCTGCAAACACAATCCCGACAGTCTTTGACAATCTTTTTTCTTCTCTAACTAGCCTAAACTGGCTTAACCTTACCTTACTTAACATAGAAAGAGTCGAGAGTGAAGTTGGACCAAATGCAGCTGAGCGTAACGGTATGGCTGCAACATTTGCAACATTGGCAGGTATTTGCCGCCAATCAAGGAGCTCTTGAGGAGTACACATGTCAGTGTGTGCTGCCAATCAACTTGTTCAATGAGAAAATATTCAGCGTGTTGTGGTTCTACGTGGCAGCTT
>OU696588.1:427500-447500 GCA_916048095.2 Sacculina carcini | reverse complement strand
CAGCTGGTGGAGAAGAAGCAGATACACTACTCTCATTGAGTTGTTTATTTCCAGTTGATTTGTGTGTTCTACTTGTACAATTATATATGTAAATAAAGTTATATTTGATCGAACTTAGTTTCTGTGGAACCAGGTGGTACATGGGACTATAAGTTACGTCCAAGTGGTACTCTAATAGTTGGGACTTTCTGTTCTAATACGTTGGTGGTATCGTGTGTGACTGTGCATCAGGTACTACTTGTGGCGCACGGGACGCATGGACGGGGAACGTTTGGAGCGCACCTGTCGTAACCTGCTGTCTTATCTGCGCTTCGATGGACTGCTGATTTTGCGTCTGATCGAGTTGAACCACGGCACGGCCATCCTCACACTCATCATCGACAAATTGTCCGAGTTCCACGACCTGCTCGACGGAGATGGACGTGTGGAGGAGGGAGTGTGTGCCGCCTCCTCCTACCTGTCTCTGTCCACCACGCGCCTGCTCAGCTACTCGGGACAAAGAGGTCTCTCGGATGTTGCCGCTTGTGGACCCGGGGGCAGTGAAGCGTCCCCGGAAGGTCACCGGTTGTGGGGCGCGAGGTCACGCAGCGACCTTGTGTCATCAGGTCAACCAGACAGCGGTGCTGACACCGGCTATCGCTCAACATCTCGCAAGAAGAAACTGGCGCTAGTCAGTCACGCCGCTTCCGAGGAAAAATCGCTCAACGATAGAAAACACAACGCTTGACAGCGCAACGAAAAACGTATCTGATGTGATTTTCAATTTATTATAGAGAAAAATAGCAATTGACCTGAATGCGTTTCCTAGGAGACATTTAAAAGAATAAACTCACAGTGAAGTTTATTCCCTTTTGCTTCTGATGTAATTGCTGATATGTTTGTTGTGTGTGAAAATGTGATAGCAAGTGAGTGTGTGGGTCTATATTGATATATATATATATATATATATATATATATATATATATATATATATATATATATATATATATATATATATATATATATATATATATATATACATATAGTGTATAAGAGCATTTGTTTAGTGAAAACTAGTAACAGGAATTTTGCACTGTTTTTTTACAGTACCTCATTGTTTTCACTCACACACAAAATTTTCAACAAAAAACCGCACGCGTTTTTTTGTTTTCATTTTTATATAATGTTGATCTATTGATTGTCTGCATTGAATATTATTTTGTCCACAATATATATATATATATATATATATATATATATATATATATATATATATATATATATATATATATATATATATTTGGATGGTTGAGAATAATTAAATTTGCCTACTTATATGCATTTCTTGTTATATTTGTAGTATTGGGTATTTTGGTATTTTGGTATTTTGGAGGCTTAATTTATATTCTAAAATACTACCATCATCTTTCATTCTAGAACGTGCTAGAAATGCATGCATGCTGATTGTTGACGTCTGCTTGCCTGATAACTATTTAGAAAAACATTGTTATGACTGAGGAGCGTATGAATTTTGGCTCGAGCTGGTGAAATATTCGCGAATGAATGATGAATCGTTTTTTACTTTTCATCAAATTTGAAAGCGAGATTTCTTGTTGCGTGGGCTAGTGCTAGTATAATTTAGAATTGAAGCTAGTTTTAGTGGAGTTTGGTGTAATTCATTTGAGCCCGGAATTATGTTATAATTATGCTTAATTATTGACTAAATTTAGTTGTACAACATTTTCTATAATATTTTTAATCGTTAATTTTTAATAATTATTAGAAATATTTCAGTGAAGATATTAATTTATAAAAATTATTTAGATACATTTTATTTGAGTAGGCAATTCTGAGATTTGTTCAATTTATTTGTAATCAATATTTTAGTCGCTGCCTCAATTTCTGTCATTTTTTCTGCTTTAACTTTGTGCTGCATTTTTCTGCTGTGGAATTCCTGCACCAGCATGATGCAGCGCCTATTTACCCCTGCATTTTGCCATTCTAGCACTGTCATTGTCAATTTTGCACCACAATGTATTCTGCTTAGACCTAGTTGAAAATAGACTATTGTTACACCATGTATATGCCCTTGAAATCCGTCTCGGTACATACTGTGGTTGCTTGGTGCCATCACAACCACATGACTGATACACTGTAGGTACCTCAGCTCACGTGCTCACGTGAGTAAGTGTGCTCACGCTCACTCACATGGATGAGTCATTGTTACTTTTTGCACTTTGCTACATTCCAATGTCTACCTGTGTGTGTGTGTGTGTGTATGTGTGTGTGTGTGTGTGTGTGTGTGTGTGTTTGTGTGTGTGTATGTGTGTGTGTGTATGTGTGTGTGTGTGTGTGTATGTGTGTGTGTGTGTGTGTGTGTTGACCTGTCGTGGCCTATACACGCGTGTCACAGAGACGAATGCAATGAAGAAAGTGTGTGTGTGTGTGTGTGTGTGTATATATTTGACGAACATAGATATAACTATATTTGGTTCAGTAGATGGGTTAATTTTTTCTGTTTGCAAAATCATTTGCACATACAAATTTGTGTTGCGTGTTGATCTTAACAATTTTATAACTAGTTCTCAGCAGTATAAAAATAATCATGAGAGTGTATTAATTATATTTAGCGTGCTATTAATTACGACTTATACTTTTTGCTATTTAGTCAAATTATTTTTAAACGTGGTTTCAACGTAGCTGAGCTACAGCGCTTATATATGCAAAATCAATCAGCGCATATTTAAATAATCACCAAAAATTGCCAACAGAATAATGAAGTTATTATCGTGGTTATGTGTGTACTACCGACTAATAGATCTACAATTACTGCACGCACGGTACCAGACATACACACAAACACACACACAGACACACACACATACTAGCATGTCACCTTACCGCTAGCATTATCTGAGAATGGACAGTCTGTATTTGCATATGATGCGTGTGTGTGTGTATGCGTGTATGTTTACGTGTATGTTTGTTTGTGTGTGTGTGTGCTACAGTAATTATGAGCATTTTCGACTGTTATGCAAATACGTGATTAACTAGAATTGTATTCGAGTGAAATATTCCAACTCACATACGTAACATATACGCGCGTGCGTGCATGCAGTTGTGTGTGTGTGTGTGTGTGTGTGCCCGAGATTTGATGTAGAATGACCTTGTTATGTCAAAATTGTTTGTTATTATGCGATTATCTGATATGCCGCTCCTCAAATATTATGTCATTCTTCAATGAAATACATTGCATAGATTGAGTGTGGTTTTATCAATATGAACGCTTTTATAACAACCTCATGCAAAAGTACATGCTGGATATATTTATAATATGGTGTCATAAAGATTAAATTAATTTGTTAATGTGTATATTTTGTTCGGAATTTAATTCATGCAAGCACACTCATTTGTTGTAGATTTTTTTCAAAAATTGTCATTGTCACATGAAAGGCAAGAATGGCGGCCATTTTGTTTTCATTCAAGAAACAGCCACTGTCTGGCATAATGAATGTCATTTTTCGCTCTCAAGTTGACAACAATGCTGACAACGCTCAACAACACACACAATAGCTGCTTCACACAAAACACGTGCCATTTATTGTCTTGCACCGCGCTATTCATCGTTGAAAACGGCGTCAAAAAGCGCTAATCTTCCACAATAATGCAGAATTGTGTGAATAATTATTCACGCAATATATTTTCAATTTGCAATTTGCAATTTTCAATAGATTATAATGGAAAATTATTGAGAAAATTTCAAATTGCAAATTGAAAATTTATTGCCAGAAAAAAAACAGTTCACACGAAAATCATCAGAAAGAAACAGACATTCGGCTATGTTCGTCGAGAAACTGCTCTTAAACGAACATGAAATAATGAATGAAACTGATTCGATTAATAATAATTTATTAACGAGAGATAGAAGAAATATACTCATAATGAGCCTAGATGGAGTGGTAAATATAAATGAAATAATATTTTTGCAACGGTTCATGAATAATATACAGATCTTTCACAAAATTCAGACTGTTTCCATATTTCACAGCACATATTGCTTCATGAATCTGTGGTTTGCGATACAATTTCAAGAATAATGCAGGGTTCAGTGCAATTTTAGGGGGGTTCAAATCATTTTAGGGGGCTGAATTTTGGGGCGATCAGACATGTACATGCATCATTATGCAACGTATTTGCGATATGCCTTATATCAACAAATTCTACATACAAATATTTTTTCTGGACCTCTTTTAGTGACCCTCTGGGTTATGAGAAGTTGATGGGGACATTGGGAGAGACTTCAGAGTCTTGAACCCCTTTCTAGATCCGCCCGTGTTCGAGAATTGTGAGTCATGTATTGAAGAGAGCATTTGGTTTTCAAAACCACATCTTAATTTGTTGCATAGCTAGTGTGTGTACTAATTTAAATTACCTGAATAAGTTGCTAGCAGATTATGAGTGATATATTTTCGGAAATCACGTGATATCATTGCAATGACTCCACTTGTGTAGTGATTTTGTGGAATTTAACAAACACTAAGAATAAATAAACCATCGGCAAGCAAGCAAATATGCACAAATAAGAATTTTATAGCTTCGTTAAAATATAATTTATGATTTAATAAAAGTAGGTCTTGAAGAGTATGTTAAACTTAACAGCTGTGATGGCTTTAAATATGTCCATGTGGCTTTTTAAATGTATCCTATGTGGAAATATCATTTGAATGTATTTTTTGTTTTATTAAAATGTTTCCTGAAATTATTTCATGCCATAAATGCTAGCTGTGTGGGTGCAATGTAATTGGAAGCCTGTCATACTGTACAGCTCAGCAGTTGTGTATTGCAGTACAGTATGATAGCTAGTAGAAATACTTCATACTGTACCGCACTACACTACTGCTAAACTGTACAGTATGCGATGCGTTCCTTTTGTTATACAAGATCCGCTCCCAGAATCATCCGTATTTTGTGTGATTTCTAACTAAGCACTTGTAGTTGTGTTGTAGTAGAGGTGATCGTTGTGTGTGTGTGTGTGTGTGTGTGTGTGTGTGTGTGTGTGTGTGTGTGTGTGTGTGTGTGTGTGTGTGTGCGTTTGGGTGTGTGTGTGTGTGTGTGTGTTTGTGTGTGTCTGTGTGTGTAACATTGTCTATATTAGTGATGATTATAAGGTGTAAATTATCTCTCTTCTCTCTTTACCTTTCACTTTCTATGTGTGTGTGGCTATGTGTGTGTCTTTCTATGTGTGTGTGTGTGTGCGTTTGTGTGTGTGTGTGTGTGTGTGTGTGTGTGTGTGCGTGTGCAGCGCCCTAGAGACCCTCTAGGTGTAGGGTGCTATATAAATATCTACCTAATGTAATGTAAATGTAATGTAATGTGTGTGTGTGTGTGGGCTTATGCTTCCTGTATTTGCTGGCCGAATGCTTTGCGCATTGTGTATGTATGTTTGTGTGTGAGTGTGTGTTTGCACAGTGCTGCGTTTCCAAGGTGGGTTCTTGGTATCGCATGACGGTGATCGGATGTTGTGTTAAGATGTGAGGATGTGTGCGTGTGTGTGTGTGTGTGTGTGTATGTTTGAAGAGTCGTGTTTTGAGTGTGATTGCAAGTGGTGTGGTCTTGTAGGTGCGCGTGAGACACCGCTGTCCCACGCGCGCCTGTCATTCAATACATAATGCTTTTGTTTTTCCCAAGATTGTGTTAATGTTGTTACAACACTATAGGAATTATCTTTTAGATTAAACGTCATACAATGTACGGCATTTGATGAGCGTATTGTAGACTAATTTAGCATTGCCTGAGGAACATTCGAATGAAATTTTAATATGATTCACCAGATCTGGTATAATGCGGGGTATTACAATATTTCAACAGCATAAGATTTTATTACAGTTTTAAAACATTTACATCACTTATGAATACACTTCCAGTCATGTTTTACCGTGTGTTTTAAACTTATTTCTTCCCCTGAAATTTCTCGAGAATACACAGCTTCATGCACCTCCATTTTCTATAATTTAAACAGTACAGAGTGTAAAGCTCGGAAAAGCTCAGAGAAGTTCAATCAGAAGATTGAAAGTTTGACCAACTTGAAATGTCTTTAACGTTATCGACCCGAGCTTTTGGTAATAATCTGAAAGTTTGTTTAAAATATATTAAATGCGTTAGTGAACAATAATTTATATCGAACTGATGAATTTTGTTTTATAAATTGCAGAATCGTTTCTCGCGTCTCAGTTGATGCGGCACTCCTAGCTGGTAAAGTCTGGTTTAGAGCTAATAATAATCGAGTTGAAAATCAAAATACATCAGGAAATAGAGAGCTTCGCGCCATCTAACTGTGTGTGTGTGTGTTTGGGTGTCGTACTTATATATCCGTCTATATCCAGGGGGCGTTTGAGAAGCGCACAAACACACATCAATGTGCATGCACGTACATGTTCATTACGACAACAGTTACTATAAGAAGTGTGATGAAAAAACACTACAGCAAAATATAAAACTGTTCAGGCAGTACGAATGCCAGCCAAGCTGCAGACAAAGTCACAGCCAATTATGAAGTCTTGGAGAAAACCGACCACAGAATCAAACGCGGCACGACGGAATAACGCGACCTAACTATTATATAGGTGGCAGTAATCATGTAGCCAACCCTTATAAAAGCTCAAAAACAGAAATGATGGGGCATTAGAGGCACAATGAATATACAATGAAGAGATCATGAAGAAACAATGAAGAGATAATATATATAATTACAATTATATAATTCTTCATGATCTCTTCATATCTCATATAATTATATATATTATGTATATTATCTCTTCATTGTTTCTGCATTGTCTCTTCACATAATAGAGATAATGAAGAAACAATGAAGAGACATCAGAGAAAAGATAGATGAAGATGAAGATATATTGAAGATACAATTAAGAGATACAATGAAACAATCTTAGTGAGTGAATCATCGTGAACTCAAAAATTGTATAGCAAAGCCCACACACACTCATAAATATGATATACTACTATTTGATTGCGATAAATGTTTGCCTGTCGTTTGTTTATATAACAGGTATTTTATCTCAATTTCACCGCTTCAATTATGTAGCAAATATAAAAAGACTTTAGTTTAATATAAATATTAAGTTAGGATTAAATGCCGACTATAAATCATAAAAAATACCAATTATTGTGTTGCTGATGTCGATTAATCGTTACTCTCCTACTAATGAGCATGTTGAGAGTGAGCATGTGAGCATGTGAGCATATGATCATGTGAGCATGTTGAGAGTGAGCACGTGAGCATGTGAGCATGTGAGCATGTTGAGAGTGAGCATGTGAGCATGTGAGAATGTTGAGAGTGAGCATGTGATCATGTGAGCATGTTGAGAGTGAGCATGTGAGCATGTGAGCATGTGAGCATGTGAGCACGTGAGCATGTGAGCATGTTGAGAGTGAGCATGTGAGCATGTGATAATGTTGAGAGTGAGCATGTGAGCATGTGAGCATGTGAGAATGTTGAGAGTGAGCACGTGAGCATGTGAGCATGTTGAGAGTGAGAACGTGAGCACGTGAGCATGTGAGAATGTTGAGAGTGAGCATGTGAGTATGTGAGCATGTTGAGAGTGAGCATGTGAGCACGTGATCATGTGAGCATGTTGAGAGTGAGCATGTGAGCATGTGAGCATGTTGAGATTGAGTGTGTGAGCACGTGAGCATGTGAGCATGTTGAGAGTGAGCATGTGAGCATGTGAGAATGTTGAGAGTGAGCATGTGAGCATGTGAGCATGTGAGAATGTTGAGAGTGAGCACGTGAGTATGTGAGAATGTTGAGAGTGAGCATGTGAGCACGTGAGCATGTGAGCACGTGAGCATGTGAGCACGTGATCATGTCAGCATGTTGAGAGTGAGCATGTGAGCATGTGAGAATGTTGAGAGTGAGCATGTGAGCATGTAAGCATGTGAGCATGTGAGAATGTTGAGAGTGAGCACGTGAGCATGTGAGTATGTGAGCATATGATCATGTTGAGAGTATGTTATCCACTCATGTTGTCTGATAAATACCACGCTTCTTCTGCATGTTTGATGTCGCCGGTAAAATTTGAATAAGCCGGAAAGTCACGTTCCAACACAAGATTATTTCATTCTGCATCAGTTTTCTGGCGGTTAATTGGTAGCCGGTCTATTCTGGCACGTAGCACAGTTCCGAGAGGTAGTTGGTTGGTGCCCATAAAATACATAGTCGTAGATTATTGAAGATATTCCCTGGAACTCGCTTTAGTCAGAATGTTTCATTAAATGAGGCAAATTAGCTGTGTTTTCTTTTTGCTCAATGAATGGATGAATGATGTCAGCAAGAGCTCATCTCTGCAGTACGTCTCTGTTGGAAAACAGCAGCCTGTCTCTACACAAACACTTGTCACAAGACCGGCACCATTCACCGCACCACTCACACACACACACACACACACACACACACACACACACACACACACACACACACACACACACACACACACACACACACACACACACACACACACACACGGGCGTCCATACACACACGTGCGCTCAGAAACACACAGACATACACACACGCATACCGGCGGTCGCCTGTGGTGTATGTGCGTGTGTCGGCGTGTGTGTGCGTGACCGTGTATGTATGTGCGTGTGTCGGCGTGTGTGTGTGTGTGTGCATGAGCGGTGGTGCGGGGAAGGCGTCAGTTTGGCCAGCGCTGCGTGGATGAGTGGTTGTGTGTGGGTGCGTGCGTTTACTGTGCAGCGTGTGTAAATGTAGATGTAATCTGTTTGTGTGTTGTGAGCGTGTGAGAGAGTTTGGTGTTGTGTTTAGTGTTGGTGTTTTTCTAGCATCGTGCCGCTTCTATTGAGGCTCACTTGTTGTTTGCAGTTCATTTTCGGTAAGTCATAAGGCTGTGTGTGTTCACTAAATATGATATCTTATTATTCTACAATAATATACACTTTAATACGTCCTCTGAGGCTAAATTAAACAGTTGTCTTGAATGTATATTAGATCTGTTAGAAACATAATCCGTGGATATTAAATGCGTTCGCGGCTAGTGAGGAAATTTGTGAAAATACTCGTGTAAAGGAGAAATGATTTATTAATTGCTGATAGTTTCAACTCAGCGTGTATCACAAATGACCAAGATAATCTGTGGTGCTAAAGTCCCTACTTTTATAATACTACCAACAACTGCACCCAAGCAATAAAAAATTAACTAACATGCCATCCAATTTTCAGCAAATAGTTGACATTTTCATACTATGCATTTAAACACAATTTTTAGAGAAAGGATTTGAACAGAAGAATTTTGATCCAGAAGAAGGAGCTGTCCTTCTAATACAATATTTCTGGAGTCGCCCTTGTATATTTGATAAATACTGGTTTATATGCGACGGCTGTAGTAAGAAGGAGCGAAAACGCTTAGAAAAGAGTTTAATTTGTTGGCAGGCTGGGCAGGAACACTCGAATATATCACTTGTCGATTATGTCAAAGTTTGTTGAAAAGTCTATCAGGAAGAAGCAATCTCTACTGCTGCTGTGAAAGTCTTATCATTTGTCATTTGCACTGGCTGAATGTTTGTGAAACTTTGACACTGACAAACTTGGCGCTGAAATCATATTTCTCGTCATTGCTTCTTTTTTACTTGGGCATTGGCTGTTACAATGTTTCAACCAGACGCGTTACACGGACACACACACACACACACACACACACACACACATAATCTAGAGGCGTTTATCGAAGTCATTTCTCCTTTATTTTTACACTGAATATATTCTGGGAAATTAATAAGTTTGGCGTGTTCGACGATCGGGCAGTTTCAATATCCAGAAGGAATCTTTGATGAAAATTCATAATATTTTTCGTGCACAGTGGTCGAATGCACTTGCGTTTGATGTTCGACAAAACCCAACAGTTTTTTATTGCTAAATATTGATTTTGGTTTAATATTCTTCTGAACCTGTGTGATCGCATATTTGCTTAGTCTGATATTCCAAAGCCGCAATAGTGCATTTATTAGAAGAATTCATTTCTTACGCTAGATAGATCAGTCGAAGGCTTTCAAACCATCACAACCGACGCTATATAAAATTTTTTACTTAGTCTGCAGAACTTCAAAATAGGTGACATAGGAAAAAAACGTAGCTGAATCAAAGAAAGAATGTTTGGGATTATTTTTCACGCGGTGATAAACCCTCTTTTAACTAACATTTATCTCAGGCTGTTTTGAAACAATCAACTCGTGTCTAGTAACGGTAGATTCCAGACAAGGTAACACATGAAATTATTCTGAATCCAAATAGACGATCTAACCAAGATCACCCATATTCTAGCAGTACCGTGCAACGATTGTATCTACAATATATTTCTAACAAAATGCAATATAACAGATTGGTTATCTATTGCATCAGAAACAGCATTCTCTCAATTCAACACATGCTCTCAATGAAACAATCTCATCTAAGATCAGTGAATAGAATGGAAACTTGTTAATCAGTCGTGCTGAATTTCTGTCTGATTAAGTCGTTGTAGCGCCCTCCTTGTATTGTGCATTCCTTCGCCTCTTTCTGCCAGTACAAAGTGCTTGATTAATTCAATTGCTGCTTCGTCTCTCATGGCTTCTCCATCTCTGTCTTTCCGTGTATGTATGTCTGTCCGTGTGTGTCTGTCTGTGTGTGTATGTAGGTCTGTTTGTGTTGTCGCTGCCTTCATTTCTGGTTTATGTGTTTATTATGTATTTTACTATAATATGCTGCATGAATGTGTTGAGAAATATTTGTTGATAAAGATTTACTTGACTTTCATTGTTTGCAAGCTGTGTGCAAGCTGTTTCAATGGCCACATATTGTGGTGTGGTGACCAATATTCTACCAGACACATTCTACTTGTGGGGTCAACAAAAGAAACGCTCATCAGCAGACACAACACACACATCCGGTGCTGTGAGTGTGTTTTTGCACACACGCACACATTTACTGCTGCTTTGTGTCTTTGTGTATGTGTGTGTGCATGTGACGAGTGTAAGTTGGTGTCTGCTTTCCAGCAAACGAGCTCAGATAGCAGAGAATACGGTAAAGTTATGAAGTGAGCAGAATGAAACGTCTTCACTGTGTCGCCGGCAAACGATGAATTATAATGTCATTATGCTAATATTTGTCAAGTTCCTGCAGCGCTCTTTCTCGCCACATCACATGCTCTCTCTCAGTGCAGCGTCTGTTTGACAGAGGACACATTCTCAAGTGTTCCTTGCTCCTCCATCTTGAGCCAGATGTCTGCCTGCCTGCCGTTCTCGGCAAAAACCACTCTCTCAACTCGCTGAGAGCACAGGCAGAGAATAAGCAGATTATCCGGTTTCCAATTACAACAAAACCACTTCGTGTGAGCTGTGGGCCGCTTGTGGAATTTAGCTGAATTTTCCATGGCTCTTGTGCGAAATGTTTGCTTGGTATACACGTGCAGTAACTGTATATCAACAAGTTTCGTTTATACGGCGTGCAAAGCTGTTTTTTCAAGTTGAAATTAACGTTTCAAATGAATAAATCAAGCGTATTGAAGCTGTGTAGCTACGGAGTTACGACGATCAAAATTAATGTTCTCCCTTTATATATGTAAATTTTTATAAGCTTAACCATATCAAAATAATAACGATATCCAGACATTTCCGCAATCATTTCAATTCAATATATATAATTTGTGATTCCCTATATTTGTGATTGTGATTGTGATGTGATTCTATCTAGACATTTGCTTAGTGTTCATTTTCAGTGATGCATAAATAGACGCACATCCTCATTCTGTAACGGGTTGAAATATTCTGTCATAATTGTTGCCGTCGCGACACAGGAGATATTCCTCCTCTTCTTCTTGTTCTTGAGGTTGCTGAATGTCAGTGACAATGTTTCTGACACACAGGCTGTCTCCACTGTTTCTCTACTAATTGCTCCATTTGGCTAATTGCATTAGCATAATTTTTGCACTGACTTCTGAAAGCTTTGAAGAGTTGGTCGGTCACTATAAATCTCGTCATCGCTCACTGATTGTGAGGTTTTGCAGGATTAATGAGACTAATGTGACTTGTGATTTGTCATCGTTTGAAACATATATGTGTGTGTGTTTGTATGTTAGCACAATGTTTGCGTTTTCAAAAAAGTCTCAAATTCGACTGGAGGACAAAATATTGTTAAATTTTTTTTCTCATTTCATTTCAACAGAAGACAAATACTTTAATATTGAAATGGGAGTACAATTGGCAACTTGAATTGATCGGTTTGTTTTGTAGAAGAGCAATTTAGAGTATTGTAATGGTACTCGAAGACTGGTTATTATAATAATATCTTCCTTTGTTCATCTATCATCCGTAACTGCACTGTAACTTGTATTTCATATATGCAAATATCGTCGAGGACTTAGCACGTGCCTTGTTTGAATGCATGTGCCTGTCTGAGTTGCCATTCCTCATTCTGTGAGTGGGGTTTAATTCAGTTTCACAGTATTTTGCGTGGATGACTATGTGTTGTGTGAGTCTGTGTGTGGGTCTATGTGCACATGTATTTACCCCACTAGCTTCGACATGTGGTGGTATCTAAGCGCACGAGAACCAGACAAAATAACGAAAGAGCTTGGACAAGGAGGAGGACGAGAGCTGGGAAAAGGGGAGATTTTATCAGTCAAGGTGCTAGATTCATGTGGGCCCATTGGTATGTTCGACAGATGTGCATGCGTGTGCACGTGTGTGTGTGTGTGTGTGTTGTGTCCAAATTTACGCCAGTTCGTATGTATGCCGTTTGATCGGAAATCTTCATATCTACCCTCTGTTTATCCTTTCCTGGGCCTGATAATGGTGTGTATATGTTGTCTCTATGTTATTCTCGGGTACAAGTGTATAAATACATGTTAAGTCATTCTTAACCGAGTGTTAAGTCATTCTTAACCGAGTGACTCTAGGGCACGCGTTGTGCTCTAGAGATCTGGGGTTCGATTCCCTGTCGAGGTGCAGCGGTTGTGGGTTTGTTCCTCAAATGTTTAGCCCAATTGTCGCAAGTATTGTGTTCTTGTGTGCGCTTGTAGTGGTGCAGTTATTTGTCTGTGCTGGTTGCGTAACCGGGAGATAACCCGTGTGGTGGCAACTTTGCCCTCGCAAAATAACACGCAAACATATGTTTCCTGTACTCTGTTAAAATTCGTTATTAGTATTGGTATTATCATAGATTTTCAGTGGTTATGCGTTTAGTAGTTTCATTCACGGGACATTATTGAATGATATTCTATTGAAATGACATAACTGAAACTTTTCACTTGAAGACAAACCAATGCTTAAACGCCTTTTTCTAATTTCAGTTAGTGCTAATTCACTTCCGTTCTTCCAATAGAAATTATTGTTTTCCCCATGGACACAGTGGTTGAGCTGCAGTTATGATTGCATGTCAATCCTGTTGATGCTGCCGTCAATTGGTGCTTGCCTGCGAAAACAATATATTGTCCCGAGGGAATATCGGCCGTTTTGTCAGACTGTGTCTTTTGGCTTGCGAATTGGTGTTTGTGCGAGTGGATTGAGTGAGAAACACAATTACTTTGTGTTGTTTCTGACCACGGCATCACTGGATCAATTGAAAATGGGTTGCACACACACACAAACACACACACTCACACACAGACAGACATACAAAAACGCACAAACACATACACACACACAAACACAATAATAGCCACTGATTTTGCGAAGAATTGTCTGGAGACAGTTTTGTAATTGCATTATGCTCAGCGTGCGTGTGTGTTTGTGTGTTAGTGTGTGTTGCCATTTCATCTCGGCACAAAACATCATTCTCTTTCTCATTCTTCGACCACACAGTCCAATATAGCCGACTTTGTGATGTGACTTTTTGCTGAGTTTTTATCTCTACTGGATTATGGTGGCGATGAATTGCTGTTTTCCCATCATTCCCTCATTGTTCTGTCTTTCCTGTTTTTTTGCGCAGCTGAATGTAGAATGTACGAGGCATTTTGTAACTTATATATATGGCGATACACTCCATGTACATTATTATTCTGTGCGGTTGATACCAGACATGAACATTCACACTGTAAGAGTTTAAGTGTTAGATGCACGCTTTTAAATACACAACTCATTCGTAGCCTAGATATGCGTTAACAGAACTTATCCGAAAAAGCGCATTTCCTGCTATGCTGCTTCAAGAGGGTCGTTGCTCGAATTTTCTTGAGATATGTGGACATGTGTGTGTGTGTGTGTATGGGCGTGTGGCATGTTAAATATGTGTTATGTGTGTGAGTGTGTGTGTCTGTTTGTGTTTGTGCGTACATGTGATTGTCTGTTTTGTGTGTGTGATTGTGATGTGATTGTGTATGTGTATGACTCGTGTGCTTGTGTTAGTGCTTTTGAGACGTTCGGGTGAAAAGCGCGATATAAATGTCTTAATGTAATGTGATGTGTGAGTGTGTGTGTGTGTGCTATGTGAGAGTGTATGTGTGTGTGCTGTGTGTGTGTGTGTGAGAGCTGGCAATGATGGTGGCTGTGTTGCTAATTAGGCAATTTGACTGCTAGTATGAGCACAGTTCGGTGTGTGTGCTGCTTCCTGCATACACTGCTTCTACCACATACACACATACACACACATACACACAGACAGGCAGACACATACACACACACACTCACACACACACAGGCACAGTGTCTTGTTCATTATGAAAATTATTCAACATTCTCCCATTGCGCCCGTTTACACACACAAACACACACACACACACACACACACACACACACACACACACACACACACACACACACACACACACACACACACACACACAGACAGCACACTCATCCACATACACAAGCTTGTAGATAGTTTGTAGACATGTACGCACAGGTATCTTTCCCAGGCTTCCAATGAATCCAGTACGAGGTGACATCTGTGATAATATCATCCTTGTGTGTGTTATAAGCACTTGTCGCAAGTGGAAATATATATGAATTTCTATTGGATGGTTGCGTGGCAACGGCCTGCATAGAGTATCGTTAATTGGTATAATTTACACCTTAATTTACAATGTAAAACATGTTTGATTCGCTATTTTACTGTGAAAATTGCGAATGTGCGATTCCTGAGTGAAAAAGCTCATCAACATTTTATGTTGCAAAATTATTTTATTCCGTGTGATATTTTATTAAAAGAGCCGATTATATACCGTTCTTTCATCTACTACGTTATACTGGTTTATGTTAGATAGAGTGCGTATATGTAGAGTGCATATATATTGAGACATGCCACATCTTGTGTGTATTGACTCCTACGTGGCAGATCAATTTATCTCCTAGATTCGCTGCTTCTCGAGCGTGATATCAGCGGTTTGACGCTGTCTGCCACAAACATTATGCACACACACACACACATACAATGTATCGCTGCTTTTATGAGCCCATTTACAAAGTGTAAAGTGTCTACTTTACCCGGGTAGCGGCGCGGAAGCTTGCATAAGTCTCCACTGATGTGGGATGAGCAGTTGTAGAGATGTATCTCTCTCTAGTACGGAGCTCTAGTGGAATATGTTGGTTGGATGCACAGCTCCTTGTGTTGTGATGGTGTTGAACAGTGGTTGTTCGTGTTTGATCCATTCTGCTGGGAAATATTAGCCGCACAGTTTCACTGGTATGACAAAATGAACATTTTTAGAAGGAAATGTTGATGAACGGTCTTGAGTCGGAATATGAATCTACTATTAATATCACTGGCGAGAGAGACTTCAGCGCGTAATTAGTCTTCACTGAATTTTGTCCCAACTAAACTACTGAAAATCCTCTCTAAACGCAATCAAATCAAGAACAGTGTTATCATAATCGCATGCTATCGGGATGGTATATTTGCAACTTGAGCATGAAAGGCTGGGCTCACAGCAAGTATCGATTTAACTCGGACGAACTTGACAGCAGAGTACATCATCAACACTCAATACTTCAAAACTGCTGTATACTCACGTGTGTGTGTGTGTCTTCTTCTCAAACACTCCATTTCTTCTCGTAGATGCCGGTGCCGATATCTGGCGGCATTGTGGCAACATTTGTGCCAGTGTGAGTGCCTGTGTGTGTGTGTGTGTGTGTGTGTGTCGTTCTCGTCCGGCTCCAAGACGGTCATTGTGTGTGTGTGAGAGAGTCATTGAAATCCGGGTCGGCGCGTGCATCGTGTGTGCGCCAGCCAGCCAGTTGCAATTTCGCCCAGCCAAGGAATCAATCGCACTCATCCGGTCTATCTCGTAACTGTAGTGGCCGAGGCAGGGGGGAGGGTAGCAATTTGGCGCCCCCTTCACATGCAGGAGACGATGGCTGGTCGGCAAGTTGGATGTTTTTACGACAGGCGAGCCGTGACCGCTTGCAGATGCCTCTCATATAGACAGTGTTTTCTGCAGATCAGCTGGCTGCCAATTCACAGACCTCGGAGAATCAGTGCCTCGTGTCAGCTGCAAGCAAGTGCATGCAGTGTTATCGTATGATGATTTATCGTTATTTATTTATTATTTTCTTTCTTTCTCTCTTTCTAGAATCATTTTCTCTTCGAATTCGCTTTCTATCTACATCTTTTTTGCGCTTCCGGTACATGGGACCACCGCAGGGTGGTAATAATGCACTTGCACTCTTCCCATTCTTCTGGCTTCCTGTAATTAAGAATTACTAATAATAATAAATGACTGTCGTGTTGTTTCAGTGCTGTCTGAATATTATTTCTAAGTCGCGGCGTTTTTGTTACTTTTATGCTGGGAAATCAGTGAATTCCAATTTGTCTGCTGGATCAGTGAATGTTCGTGCCAATTTGAATGTCTGCTTCGTAAATCAAATTTGAGCTCAACAGCTTATTACCAAAATATTTTACTAGTCTGCACACGTTTATAAAGCTAATTTCTAGACTAGCATTAGTTCTATTCTAGATTACATTTCATATATTTCCTCATTTTATTATAAGAATATATTCGAATTAATTTTGTGTCATTGGGAACCAAAAATGTCTTACATTTTTATATTCTTCACTTTCATTTATTTTTTGAACATTGTAAGCCGTATCATCTGTTATTCTTGCATTTCACGTTTACTTCCAGCTCGCAATTAACACAGCCGCTGCATTTTCTAAAAATAATCTCCCTGTTCTGTTCCGTGCAATTGGCTTCAAGTCACGCACGCGGCAGCTTCGCAATGTCTCCCGCATCTCTGCATGTGTGTGTGTAGGAGAGCAATGATTGATAGATGCCAATGTTTACTCTGACACTTACACTCACACACACACACACACACACACACACACACACACACACACACACACATGAACGCTTCAAATGAGCGTTGCGCATACATCGACTAACAGTTACCGGCGACTATTTCTGAACCGCGCACGTGTGTGTGTGTGTGTGTGTGTGTGTGTGTCTTACATGTTTCTCGTTCTGTGTGTGTGTTTGTGCGGTTCTGTCAGATGTGAGCCGTCCTAAAGCCAGCACTTAACATGTACACACACACACAAACACGCTGGCGCTAATGTCTTGAGAGTGGCAGAGTGGAGTGTATTCTGTGTTGGATTCCTCTTGTAGACTGTCTCCATGTCTCTCCTTGTAGTGAGCCCTCGCTTCACCGGTCCAGACACCATGTGTGTGTGTCCATCTGTTCAGACATGTGTGTGTTTCTGCACACATATACCTACACATCAGTATTTTAAGTCAATTATCAATAATTGTCCGCATTCATCATGACTTCTCGACAATATGGTTGTTGGTTTTGTCATCTCACCATCGTTCTAGCCAGAAATCAGCTACATGTGTCTACTGAGATGAATAAGTTGCGCGATATGATAGGCCAGTATCAATCAACCATCGTCAAATTACATAAAAACTCACACATCGTCGAATTTTTCGATGATTTTCTCGCATTCCATGATTGAATGCGCCTTTCGTTTTTGTTATTTTTTGTTTGTAGTGAGCGTACACTTCTACCTGATCTTCAATTCTCTTCTATAGCTGTTATCTGGGCTTTTATCTTGAGATGCACCGCTATAGTACTCCACGTCAAATTGCGGTTCCACACAACAAAATTACCGCTTGGATCTCTCACCAGAATTCCAGCCATAAACATCGGGCGATCTTTCTCAACGGCGCCATTGATAGTCGACAGTGGAGTCAGACACGACAATTTCGTCATTATCTCCCTCAAACACACACACACACACACACACACATGTGTGAACGCCGCAAACTAAATGTATTCAGCGTGTGTGCGAGTGCGTGTGAGAGAGGCCATGTGATATTGATCCCAATTATTTGTGTGTTTGTGTCTGCTATGCTTGCTCTCTTGCAGCCTTGGTTTTATTGAAAACTTGAGAATAGTCGCTGTTCATACACACGACTGGCGAGATTGGCTGTGAAATGCAAGAGAGTTAAATGAAAACGATAGAATAACAGGCTGTCACGTTGTCTGTGTCCTGTTCCTTCATCAATTATCTTTCTGTGTATTTCTTCCATAGCGGCGCCTCACTTTACCACCCCTCCTGGGCTGTATTGGTCCTCTTGGCTGCAGGTGTGTGTGTATGTGTGTGTGTGTGTGTGTGTGTGTGATTTGTGTGTGTCCATGGTGTCCGTTGTCTGTTGATTGGTGTGCGATGGTCTTGGTGCTGGACATGTGTCGGTCTTACAGCAGGACGACACCCCTTCATTTAGCCGATACTTATCTGCGGCGCCGACAACGGGCGCTGAAACACAAGCGCAAGTCGTGTAGAAAGCGACCAGTGAGAGAGTGAGTGATGGATTCGCCGTCTCGTCTTCATGGCGCCCAACTCACTCGGTCCACTCGGTAATTATCGCCAGGGACTCGAGAACATTGGAGGAGTGTGTGTGTGTGTGTGGTGACAGTGTTATTGGTGGCGTGTGTGTGTTATTGGTGGCGTGTGTGTGTTATTGGTGGCGTGTGTGTGTTATTGGTGGTGTGCGTGTAGTGGTGACAGTGTATGTGGTAGTGTGTGTGTAGTGATGGCGTGTTATTGGTGGCAGTGTGTAGCGGTGGCAGTGTGTGTGTTATTGGTGGTGTGTGTGTGGTGGCAGTGTGTGTGTTATTGGTGGTGTGTGTGTGGTGGCAGTGTGTAGCGGTGGCAGTGTGTATGTGGTGGTGTGTGTGTAGTGATGGCAGTGTGTAGTGGTGGGGGTTGCGATAATAACCCAAGTTGGTCACTTTCATATTGTCCTTTTTCACGGAACTGAACATTTTCTTTTGCGTATTACAGTATTCAGCTCATAGATTGTGTAGCACATGAGGTCATGCATAGTATGAAAGCATGAGAGGGAAAATTTGTTACAATTTTTCTGCGACTTTAAAGTAACGTTCAATTATTTCAACTATAGGATAAATATACTATCATGATTCCGTGAGAAATCAAAGTGAATTTTGAAAAAATAGCATGATGATGAACGTGCATTTGGAGCTGCTTGAACCTTTGTCTGTAATGTTTTACAATATAGAAGCATATAATTCACGTCTATATACGTTAATCTTATAGTGGACTCAGTTTTGACAAACAATCGTAAAAAGACATGTCTCATAAATCCCTGAGATGGTATATGAATACGAGTGAGTGAGTGTGTGTGTGTATGTGTGTGCGCGGTTCAGACATATTTCATCAATTCTACTAGGTTGCCTTTATGTTTGGTCGTTTGTAGGCAATCTGTATTCAACTCACATAGACAGACACACACACAAACAGCATATACACTGTGTGTATGTGTGTGTGGTGTTATCTGTGTCTGTGTTTGGCCTGCCAATATAAAATACGAACTCAACGGAAGAGGGAAATGACGTAGAGAAGTGTTTTTATGAAGGCATTTGCATATGAAAATTGTGCTTGTGAAAATTCGCCAAGTAAACAGGCGTGTTTGTATGTATTGTGCCGGTGTGTGCTGAGACATTGACAGTCATTTTAATTTTTAAACAATTTGCTTATTCGAGCAATTCTAGTAAGTTTC
>OU696588.1:395000-422500 GCA_916048095.2 Sacculina carcini | reverse complement strand
GCGAATGATTTATCAAGTTGATTTCTGAACCATTTGCCTCCTACTTGATCGTGTTTTCAGGCGCACGCTGATCTTGCGTGTCTGTCCGTCTGTACGGGGTCGGATTGATTGAAAGCAAGCCGGAGTCCGGGGAGATGTGGCTGCTAGGAACCGTGCTGTTACTTCTGTGTTCGCGTCTGTGTATCAGTCAAGGATTGTCTCACAATCAACTACCAGGTGACTTAATAACTATGATATTTAAATTGTGTCTGAGTGTCTCATTTATATCAGCATGCCGTTCACCTTTTGTTATATGTTAGCCGAATATGTGATTATTGAATTATAAACATACACATAGATGTGTATTAAGTCACTATCAGGTATTTTTGAGTATAATTTTTTTCTTAATATAATATGTCATCCAGTGCGATTGATACCTGTTAAGTCATAGGCAACTGGGAAAGGTTATTAGCTTTCTTACGCACGATTTTGAATACCACATGGCTATCACAGTGAATGAGTGTGTGTTCCTTGTTGATTTATCATCACCGTATTGCTTGTCAGACGATATCCTGCCTGTCAGTCATGGCAGCAACATCAGTGAGGTGGGGCTGGACGGCGCGGCTCATGAACAGGAGGGTCTGAACGTTCCTCCGCCACCGCCCGTCTTCCTCGAGACTCCGCGGGACTCATACGTCGGCCGACAACGTCCCGCCACGCTGCGTTGCCGCGCTGCTCACGTGCTGCATGTCTACCTGCGTTGCAACGGACGTCTCATGCAAGCGCCGGCAGAACGCACGCGCTCCGAGCTGGTCGACCCGCAGACAGGAGTGCGTCAGCTCGAAGTGCACGTGGACGTGTGGCGCTCGGACGTCGAGGAGGCCGTCGGTTCTGACGTACGTCAGTCGCCGGAGCGTCAAGCTGCCGGAGCGTCGAGATCCGGCGAGACAGTGGACGGATACAAGTGCGTGTGTGTGGCGTGGAGCGGCGTGGGAGAAAGCGTCAGTCAGCCGGCCCACGTACTACCAGCATGTCAGTGATTTCATACGTACACTCACATTAGCATACATACCACACACTCACACACATACACACTTACACACATGACTACTAACACATACACACTCACAATCACACATACATGACTTAAAGTAGATATTTTAAGCAGGTTTTTGCCTGTTAAGTTGGTTGATAGATATAGTAACTCGTGTGTTTGTGTACGGACAAGTCTAGCTGAGTCAAGTTTTAATTGGAAGGACATAATCGAAATATACTTCTAATTAAAGTATTTTTAAACCCGTTAAATAATTTGTGCTCATCATTTATATATGGTTTTAAAGACATACACACACATAAACATACATACACATATAGACATACATACACACACACACACATAGACATACATACACACATATAAATATACATACACATCAACTTATGGGTGTTATGTATTTATTGGCTTATACATGAAAGCGCATATGAAAGATTTCCTACAAAGCTTCAGAATTATCTACACGATTCAGTGGAATCTGTGTCTTTATGTGTGTGTGTTTTGTGCTTGTTTGTGTGTGTGTGTGTGTGCTTGTGTGTGTGTATGTGTTTGTTTGTGTGTTTATGTGTGTGTGGCCGCTTTAGCCGAAATGTAGCATCTTGTAGTCTGTGAGATAAGCCAATCTACTTTATGTGATCTTCATGTCATACTGCTGGGCTCAGTGTAAACATAAACGAGCCAGACTGGTGTGTTGTGAGGTAATTTAGCCAGCTTGAGAAACAGCACCGTTCAGCACGTCTTGCACACATAGCTAGCAAGACGGTCGTATTTCGCAGTCTGTTTCTAGTGTTGCAGTCTAAATTAGACCCTGGTCTCCAGTGTAACTGTAGGTTCATTGCTTTCTCGCTGACATTAATTAATTTTTCCGGTGCATTTCTCCTGACTTCGATGTAATTTTCAATCAGCGATGAGCTTCTGGTGATGGTAAGGATGCATTTTAGTCTGTTGAAGGTAAATCAAATATTGCAAGTGTTGCAGATGAATTCGGTCAAATCATCAAATTCGGACAATTGTTTTCATGTTTTCCTGTTTTCTTTCTTCGTATGTGCTTGTTATCCTAAGCCAAGTGAAACTGATGAGAGAAATGTATGAGAACCGACATGCATAAGTGACGAGTTGCATATGTATTTTAAGCGTGCAGGCTAATGTTGCATTATGTTTTTCATGCGTTGTGCAAACAAGTTTTTCCCTGACTACACAACTCCCTGTGTATGTCTGTGTGCGTTTGTCAGTGTGTATGACTATGTGTCAGTGTGTGTGTGTCAGTGTGTGTGTGTCAGTGTTTGCGTGTGTGTGTCAGTATGTGTGTCAGTGTGTGTGTGTGTGTCGGTGTGTGCTAGTGTGTGGGTATGTGCCAGTGTGTGCGTGTGTGTGTCGGTGTGTGTGTATGCGTGTGCCAGTGTGTGTGTGTATGTATGTGTGTGTCAGTGTGTATGCCAGTGTGTGTGTCAGTGTGTGTTAGTGTGGGTATGTGTGTGTCAGTGTGTGTTAGTGTGTATGTGTGTATGTGGGAGGGTGGTTGGCACTTACTGTGTAGTCAGCTGAGCGAGTACTTCAGCTAAAACACAGCTTATGCTCGCCATCAAAGCAGGCAACTGCTGATGCTTCCGGTTTCGACTCTCGCTAAATATTGCCCCGGGCAAAACGCCAAAAAGCTTGCCTATGTCTGGCGCGCGGCAAACAAGAATTGGGGTAAACGACGACGACGATGGTGGTGGGGGGAGGGTGCGGGGCTGATTTTAGCGGAATGAGAGCAGTAATAGGCGGCGGGGGCGGGCCTCGTAAATCTCTGTGTATGTGTGTTGCCTGTTTCAGCTGCCGAAGCCGGAACAATTTCGCCGCCGGCAACTGCTACACTTCACCCTCGTATAAACAAATACTGCCACTTTCACTATGGGCTCTTTGTTTTGGCCAAAGTAAATGACATTCGTGTTAAGCGAATATTCTGCTGGAGGCCTGTTCTTAGTGAAGCAGATACACTAGACGTATTGTATGCTGAGGTCCTCCACTGGCTGTTATACCACCAATGAGGGACTATTGTCCGTGTGTGTGTGTGTGAGAGAGAATGCGTGTGTAAGTGTGTTGGTGAGGTGAGCTGAGATGAAACACAAACACAAACAGATCTGAGCGACACACAGGCAGACAGACAGACAGGCAGTCATGGTATGTCGCGCCCCTCCAACAGTTTACAGTCAAAACAAACAGGTTTGTCGCGAGTGTATGACAAGAGTCATTGTTCTTCTGTGACACGCCATCAAGCTGGCTATCTGGCGTCGTTCTCTCGCTCTCTGTCGACTTCTTCTTCTCAGCACGACCATTTCACAGACTGCCCTGGTGTTGAGAATGTCAACGTATACGAGAAACGTAGAAACGGCTATGAAACGCCAGCAGTTGCATTAATTTCACAACAAATATATTCTTCATTTCATTTCATTACTGTTTCAAATTGTCAGCTAGTAAACACTTGTCTTATAGTCTTATTTTAAGCGGTGAATAAACACGCAAATCCTACGTGCGCTAATAGTTTGCCGTTGAATGGTCAGTGTGACTTTTTTTATTTCGGGAGAAGGATAGGACAGAAGAAAGCTGCCGTTACAGGGGGGGCACCAACTCTGCTGAATTATCCCCCCCCCCCGGTCCTGACAATAGTTGCTCGAAGGGAAGAAGCAGAGGGTCCGCTTTTAGTCGCCTCTTACACGACATGCAGCGAGTACGGCGGCAGTATTCTTATCCCCTGACCGCAGGGAAGCCAGTGTGACAGATAACATTACTGAACTAAGCATCATTCGTAACTGTGTCGTGCCGTGCACTATGTACAGTGACGTCACACACACACACACACACATGCAACCGCCCGCTGTGACCTGTCTGTATATGTGTATGTATGTAGATGCACTGATTTGTGGGTTTCTGTTCTTTGTTCCACGTTTATTGCCTGCCACACACACATGTACATACACACATATACAGACACACATACACACACATATGTACACACGGTGGACAATTTTCCTAGACAAAAACATTGCCGTATACGAACGAAGGCAATTGGTTACTTTTTCCATACTGGATACATATCCAGCTGTGTGAAAAATCAGCACAGCTACCACCTCTCTGCTCTCTCTCTCTCGCTCTTCCTCTCCTTCTCTCTCTCTCTCTCTCTCTGTGCAAACATTCACGCTCTTTCTCTATACATGGCTTGCATGACATCCGCTGCCATCCTGCTGCAAATGACATATTGTGTTTGTTTTTGCTTACTTGCGGATAGTTTGTTTTCTGTGTTGGTTTTCTTTGACTTGTCTGCTTGTAAGTTCAGTGGCCCATCTCAAATTCTACAAATGTGTAAGCTCAGAAAACTTCATAATAAAAGTTATCAGTGTATATAATTGGGCTAAAATTGTATAATTTCGTAATTTTCAGCATATATTTTGAGGATGATTTTATTTCTTTGTGAGACTTGTTATATGCGGAGTTTATTAGTGTATTCTGCACGTTATTTCATCACTGTCTAATTTTGCCTCAAGAAATATCTCATCTGAACACAAATGAATTGTGCATAATTGTGAGTGGACCTAATGTATCGTGTAGATATTTACGAGAGAAATGCGAACACAAACTAACAGACAACAACTGTTATTTCATACTGCACTCAAATATTGTGACTGCCTTGTTGATGGGTCATGTTCCCACTGACTCACTGACACTGTACAGTATCACAGGCCACTAGTACACCTGTTGAGCAGTATGCAACATTGCTTTCTCCCACCTGCACCCCACCTGCTCCTCATTCCTCTAGTTTCCCCCCTGTCTTCCCCCGCTCTCTCTCCCTGCCTCACATACTCCACATTCTCATCTGCCAATGCGTTGCCGCCGCCACTGGGGGTTCTAATATGATTTGGTCATTGATCAGTGCGCAGGGGCGAGGGTAGCGTGCGATCAAGTGGAGTTAAATGGTTGGTCATCGTTTTGGTTTATTTTCACACTCAGTGTATGAGAAAGCGCATGACATGAGACCACGGCTTGCTTACAATATTGTCTTGTACACTGAAATGAACCAGCATGGCTACACCCATGATCAACAACTAATCTCGCGCACCCTCACACAACGCTTATTGATTCTCAGGACGAAGATTATTATATACAAGCAGAGGTCAATTAACACATATAGCACGTTTCTTCAGACAATAACTATAATCAGATTAGCTTCATATTAGTTCAGACTATTTTGTATTATGCAAAGCCAGTGATTTGTATGAAATATTGTCCATTCAAAGTAATTCATAACTGCCTAAAAATATGTAGTATTTTATTCCTGAATTTATAGGAAAATTCAGGGTTATAACAATTATATTATATATTAACTCTTCGTGACTCATTTGAATGAATTTCTGCTTCAAATTAGGGGATTATACGTCAAATTGTTCACCTCATTATCAAATAAGCATCATTATCTGATTCATTATTTTTCTTATTTGATGTGGCTGTGTGTGTGTGTGTGTGTGTGTGTGTTGATGTGTAATTGGTGTTATGTTGCCGGTGGCATGTGTTATATTAGCTTCGTATATTTCTCACAGTTTTTCTAGTAAGACCCCCGGTTTTCTCGAGGTTCTGTGTGGTTCAAATTGCTGATATCAATATCAAATGTTGTGTTTTGCATCGTGTTCTTGTTATATTCTGATATGATCCACAATTAACAGTGTATTCTAGCGAGGGTTTGAAATAAACCGTTTTTTTCTTCAAAAAAAAACAGAAACCATGTTTTTTTAGAAAAAAACAAAAAAAAACATTGTTTTTTGGTTTATTTGGTTTTTTTACACTTTGCACACACAAATCAAAAAAAGGATTGTACCATGCTATTTAGTACATAGTTAAACATATAAGAGTACCACTTACCAAGAGTTTTGCAAATATTTAAAAAAGATATATAAAAAAAATGTACACACAGGATCTTGAATTTCACCTTGTAGCATCTATAGGCAACGGAAGTTTTAAACCGCTTCCAATTACGAAAGCAGTCGATTTTAAACACACACATATGTTTGCAAAGTCCAAATCCAAATACCCAGTGGTCTTATTTATGAAAATCTAGTGACTAAAAATCGTTTTTTCCATGGAGATTAATTCATGTTTGTTTTCAGAGTAAACACAGTTTATATTAACTCAGAGGTTTCTGAAAATAGAGTTTTTAATGGAAACTCAATTGTTTTGTCGTAAATATTTAGGATTTCTCATAAATACCAACTACAATGTTTCCCCAGCAAAAACCAAAAATGTTAATAAAAATGTTTCCCATATCGTGCAAACCCCTAAAATCATGCCAAAAAGTACTATTTATGAAGATTTAAAACTGTATTAATGAACTCATTTACTAATTCTGAAAATATTTGATCATTCCTATATGAGAAAAATCATTTCTGTCAAAAAAAACAATTTTGAAAAAAAACATGTTTTTTTTAAACAAAAACAATTGGTTTAAACCATGGTTTGGACCATGGTGTAAACCAAATGGTTTAAACCAAACAAACCCTGATTTTAGCCCAATATCTAGCGTATAATCTAATATAATCATCCTATTCAACAATCCCACACCGAAATCACAATTAATGCCACAATTCAACTATGTCATTTGATAACATTTGCACACCCATTGATTGTATTATAAAATCTATCAATTATGGTCTAGATATACATAATATACTATATATTCGTGCATATATATATGATGTTTAGTATCTGATATCCATTTATCCATTGTTCTACACACTTGTTTGAGTACATATGTATGTATAGTAAATGGTAAGTGTGTTTGTGTGTTTGTGTTCGTGGCTATTGTGAATGGATAGAGCCTCGTTTGACAGTTCACAATTGACTTGCACACACGCACACACACACACACACACACACACACATACACACACATACATACACACACAAATCACGCCAAGCAAGATGCACAAATGATAATAGCTTCCTGCCATTGTACTTCAGTATGTCCGGTACTGTATTTGTGTGTGTGTGTGTGTGTGTGTGTGTGTGTGTGTGTGTGTGTGTGTGTGTGTGTGTGTATGTGTGTGTGTGTGTGTGTGCTGATGTTGACAGTTTGCATTGTGTGTTATTAGTTGCGGCCTTGTGTATGCGTGCGTGTGTGCTAGTGTGTGTGTGTATGTTGATATTATCGGATATGCGGGCTTCAAGTATATTGTTGGTATTGTTCCATTTGTGGTGGCCCGCACTGCGTAGATTTCAATACGCGGGGCGAATTTCAGCAGAATGTGTGCTGAATTAACCTGTGCTTACTTTGGAAAAACTATTTCATATTAACTTTAGTTTTCATAAATTAAAATGGTATAACACATACATTCATTTTCACAGATGCGTATTGTGTGTAAAACTGGCATAATGTTATGAATGTAATTAATGTAATGAGGAGTGTTTAAAATCACTAAGTGTTTCTATTTGAAATATATAACTGTCCTGGACGCGAGATGTTTTTCTCAGGGTCTAGCAAGACCAAACTCATTTCTTGATGGTCTCAAGAAGTTCATCATTCAGAAACTGAGGCTAGTAAATCTGGAGTTTGTCATGACTTTAGTGTCAATGTTTAAACACAGAGCGAATGTTACTGAATCACATGTGTGACTGTGTGTGTGTTTGTGTTGTGTCGACAGATGTGAAGAAATCATTTGTTGTTCCTCCATTTTCTGAGTCCGTGCACGTGGGAGCCACAGCTCAGCTTCACTGCACTCCTCCTCACGCGGCTCCTGCGGTCTCGGTGAGCTGGTTGAAGAACGGAAAGCCATTGAGAATATCCCGTCAGGCGGCCTCCTCTGACACTGTTGCTTCTGCCGGTACCAGCTCGCTGTCCAACTACATGATGACAGAGCAGGGTTCTCTGGTGGTGGTGGAGGTCTCGCTGGCCGATCGTGCCAATTACTCTTGTGTTGCCGAGAATTTGGCGGCTCGCAGAATCAGTCAACCTGCATTGCTCAATGTTTACGGTGAGTGTCGGTAGATGGCGCCAGTGACTGTCTCTCATATCATTACCTCAATTTACATTACGTTGACATTGTAATTAAATCACGGATTTATTATGACGTTATGGTCGATTTTCATAGTAAATCACCGAAAATTATAATGAAATATGTAATAAAACTATCTGTCTGTCTGTCGGTGTATATATCTTATACCCAATATCTACCTAATAATTCAGTCAATGCGTGTGTGTGTGTGTTTGTGTGTATTTCTAGAATGTCTCTTGTGTATTTCCGCATTTATTATTGGATACTCGGTGCTTGATGGTGATGTGATGGTTGGATCTTGTGCCTCATTGTGTTACATTCCTAGCAGGTTTCCCAGTGGTATCATGTGATGCGGTAACTAATCGTGGCTCGTGGGCAAAGCCAGCAGTTTCACACACACACACACACACACACACACACACACACACACACACACACACACACACACACACACACACACACACACACTTGTAAATTTTGCCTCGATCTGTATCCAGCAGTGTCATCTTTCCCTGCGGATCAAGAGCTAATCTGTGCTAATATCGGCGCAAGAATTCAGGTTTCATCTCGTGCGTTTGCGGGTATGCATATCCGCAAATGCTGAGTAATGTCAAAAATGCTCGGTAAATTTGTATGGAATGTATTATAATTTATATTATAACATACGAGCTGCATCAGGCAGTCTCATGCGTACATTGCACCTGGAAAAGATGAGAAACTGGAAGAAAGAAGGAGAGATGGAGGGGACGTCGGACGGAAACTAGCAAAAACATTATAGATGAGCGTGTGTAAGTGCGTGTGTGTGTGTGTGTGTGTGTGTGTGTGAGTGTGTGTGTGTGTAAGTGTGTGTGTGTGTGTGTGTGTGGAGTTGGAGAAAAAATGCGAGAGATATTCCCAGAGAGAGACAACATAGGAAATACAGAGAATGAGGGTGAAATTCAGACGGAGAGAGAGAGAGATAGGAGATCTATCGGAATTCGAGGAGGTGGAGGAATTTTTTCTCGCTGTCTTATCTGGCGACCTACACAAAATCGCACTCGGCCTAATCTATTATACGTCAATTTGTCAACTGCTGTCGCGATGTGTATGTATGCGCGTGTGTCCGGCCAACTTTCACACCTGCTGGCTCACGTTCTATACACACACACACACACACACACACACACACACACACACACACACACACACACACACACACACACACACACACACACACAGATACACAGGGATACAATGCATGAACACCCGCCCATGTGTAGCACAAATATGGCCCTACCAGGCGCCCTGCCATTCAATCACGAAAAACATTTGCACTTTACGCTCATTAAAAATATGTCAACTTCACACACACACTGACACACGCACGCACACACACACACCCAAATAAGCTTGGTATTAGTGTTAAATCATGTCCCGCCAGCCTGTTATGCGAGGCTCGCCGTTGCTGTACTCTGTGGTAGTGCTGCATGGTATTGTGAGAATATGTCCTGCACAGGGACATTCTCTACCGCTCACGCCAGAAATTCTTGTCAATGGCGCGTGTGAACTTTGTGCATTGACTCCGCAACGATCGTCTTTTACCTGAGCCCCAATACAAACACACACACACACACATACTCATAATAAATATGTGCGTATGGTGTTTTTGCCGACACGCATTCCTGTGGCTTTACGGTGATGGGGTTTTTATGTGGTTGCAGACATATAACTTGCTGAAAGCATCAATGAGTAGCACTCCCAAAAGCTAGCCATCTTCAAACTTGTTCTGTATGCTGGCTCGTGAGCCAACGATAATTGTGCCAGCCTTTCTTGGAAGAGCTAGATCAGGGGTCGGCAACCAAAAATGTTGAAACAGCCATATTGCACCAAAAAACAAAAAAAAATATGTCTGGGGCCGCAGTATAATAGCATTATACTCACCACGCATAATTAAAAGCATTATGTAAGATTTATATTCAAGCCTTATATAAGCCTTGTATAATCTTTATAAAAACCATATAAAAATAGTTTTCCCTCCCAATATTTTTTTATTTTAAAACATTTTTGAAAAAGCTCCACTGAGCCACTAGGTAGCTCTAAAAAGCCGCCGACCCTCGAACTAGACAAATCTCTTGTAAGAGCTAGACAAATCTCTTGTAAGAGCTAGACAGATGACTGAATCTCACCATTTTTTCAACTATCTAAAAACTGTTTGACTGCAGTCAACATGATATAGCAAGCGTAATTGTTGAGCATGTTTCTCAATCATCCGCCGCATATCATTCACAAACATTCATTCACATTCGATCGCTTTGCTTATTGCAAATTTCCGCAGAAACAAGTAATATGTTAGTGTACATAATTATAATTTTATCACCATTTGATCCACAAACATCCAGCTTTCGCCAAACAAGACATTTGCCCAAATTCGCACATTTGCCAATAATTTACATTGTTTAAATCGGTGGTTCTTAACCTGTGGGAAATTCCCCACTGGTGGGGAATGGAAGAGTTGCCAAGTGGGAAGCTAAAGGTTGGACAGAACAGGACAACTATGTGTGTTTTTTATCAATTCAAATTCGTTTATTTTTGTTTCTAATTTTCTCTTGACATTTACTTTGATGTAACAACTGAATTTATTAAATTTATCAGCGTTGTTATGGAAAATGAAGAGATGGTTCATTAAGAAGTGGGGAATCAGAGAAAAAAAGTTGAGAACCCCTGATTTAATCACAACATGCTTAAAATAGCAACATTATCCAACACTACCCAATTTACAACAACATTTCAAAATATTCCCCAGATTGTCAAGTTTCCCGTGTTGATTTTTTCAGATATCCACATTTTTCAACAGTTTCATAAGATCTGAGGCTCCTAATACACTACTCGCGTGATATTGCATATGATTTAAAAAATCAAACACATTATTCTAAATTGGCTACATACGGTGACAAAGTGCGGTATATGGTGTATCTGAACATGCATTGAAAATGTCGTACAGTATGTGTGACACTGTCTCTCTCTCTATATCTCTCTCTCTCTCTCTGTGTGTGTGTGTGTGTGTGTGTGTTTATACCCAGAATCCCGAGACATTAGAATTAATAACAACGGTCACTCTCAATACACACACACACACATACATACATACACTCATTTACAAACAGACACGTACACACGTGTGTGGATAGCGGTGGTTTTATTACGGTCAAGCATTTACACTATCGACACGTAGGATGAATGTTGTCTCGAGGGAAGGCCCCCTAGGAACACAGCAGCCAAACAACACACACACAAACACACACACACACTAGCAGTAATGGCTCATCCATCAGGGCGTTTCATCCGCAAACTTTCACAAAATCGTATTTACGTTTGAGTGCGTTTATGCATTTTTGCAGCCGCACGACGAGCAAGTCTGTGAGAGCAGTAAATGTTTTGCTGCACCCGCTTGATTGCTTGCGTGATCAAATTTGTAAGCTGTAATTTGTTAGAAAGCTGTAAAAACTCGCGGAGTTTTTGCTGAAAATGTAGTTTCTCAATGCTTAGCAGGCAAATTCTTACAGCTGAACATTTTGCTTGAAGATGAGGGATATTTCTTCCAGTAATCGTCCAGTACTATTTCTTCCAGTTACTCACATTAAAAAACAAGCAAATTTTCGAGAGGGTCTCCCAATTGTTCTACTTAACGCATCGGAAACACGAAAGTAATAGGAAAGTTCTTTATATACGTACTCCCATAGTGACCTTGTTTTTTACTATTTATATCATTATTATTGTCTTTTATTTGGTTTAATATTTTGAGGAAATCTTTCCAAAATGACAGCGATTAAGGTTTTTGGTTTCATACATAAAAGTGTCTAGAATATTAACGCACGTGCGTGGTGGGTTTTTATCTTGCAGGATATGTCAACATCTTAATGTACCTGGTGATATCACTGATATGTGTGTATGCAAATGTGTGACGCCTATGCTCATTTAGATAGGCACATCAATGTAGTACATACATCAATACTTACGCAAAAATAGCATTACGTTTTTATTTGAGATATATATTCTTACTGACACAGAGAATATGCCAATTTTGGGGTTATTCAATTCAATAGATAATTAAGCTTTTTTATATGAGGTAAGTCAGTACCGGAATGTATTGAATAATTTTAGGAATAGCATGGATTACGTCATAGACGAAATTCAATTCGAGTTCATTTCAAATCAAAATATCCAAATATTGTCTCAATTGTGTAGTAGGCCTGAAAGAATAGATTTGCTCAAATTACGAACTTACGAATAAAATTGTGATCAGTGAACTTGGTCGATCGTTTGAGAAAATCGGTGAAGTGTATCAGTCTGGGTGGGTTGAAGATCAACAATCAAATTTGCTGGGCTGGTTGAATATTGGTGACAACATAGGCAAACACAATTATATCAAGTCATAATCTGGTGATACCAAGTAAAATTATATAACAACCAAGCGCTATCTGGTGGTAGATTTTGTAAACTGACGGGCAATTGCCGAGATGAAGCGAGATAAAAGGGCAATCGAGCGAGGACACAGTCACAGATACACACACTGGCACACACAAGCAAACAGACAAACACACACAGACACGATCAGATAGAGACGGACACAGAGACAGCTAGATGCAATGTAGAGGACATCTCTCCGCTTCCAGATTAATTGAGACGCCCTTGTGCGCACCACATGTGCCCTCACACACACTGACAAACACACACAAACACACACACACATATATATATATATATATATTTCATGTATATATATATATATATACATGAAAAAGCACGTGCATGTTTAATGTGCATGATTCAAAAGTAGACGAAACTCAAATCACACCTTGACTAAACTAAAATCTTAGTTATGGTTGTATCTGTAATCTGTTATCTGTTATATGTTATCTGTTATCTGAATATCAATTGCATATTTTTTCGTGGCAGTCAGTGCAATGACAGCGTGGCAGTGAGTTTGTCAACGCGAATCGCTCTGTCCTGTTGGCTTGTGACTGTTTCTTCGCTACGCCACGCTCAAATCTGGCAGAAAATCGAATTTTCCTTCGCATTGGCTGGCAAAACTCACACAAGCGACATACAAACACACACACACAAACACACACACACACACAAGCGACACACGCAGACACACATACACAAACCCGAACTTTCCAGTCGCACAAACAACAAAGCCCACAGACAAACACACAGACACACACACACACGAAGAGATAGGAGGATGTATCTCGGGGCGTTTTCCGGTAGACAGCGCGCGGGCTCGATGTGTCCAGGGAGACATCTGCCCACGACAAATGTGAATCTGGCTGGGCGAGGGCGTGATTGGGTCTTTCTGCATTGACTGCAAGTTTCCTGAATATAGACAGGCAAATGTGTATGTGTGTGTGTGTGTGTGTGTGTGTGTGTGAGGATGCAAGTTGCTTGCAAGTTGGACAATTCCACTGTCAGCTGTCAGTGTTGAACTCATTGTCAACTCACATAGAATGTTGTTGACGCAACACTGGCTGAACGGTCATCCTGACTTACAGCAAATCAGCGTGCTATATTATTTGAATCCAAGCGTTAATTTAATCAACAGAGAACACACAGACTTGAACAGAGGTTCCCTACCATGATTTATGATTAAGTACTACTTGGAGGTACCTTACAGTCGCCACCTGGTACCACTTGGTTCCACAGAAACTCAGTTCGATCAGATGTCACTTTATTTACATATATAATTGTACAAGTAGATCACATAAATCAACTGAAATTATGAACTAAATGCGAGGACTGTATCTGCTTCTTCTCCACCAGCTGGTCAATGAGGGACATTACTTCGCTCACAGCTTATCGGAAATCATGCCCCGGTATCATTGTTTATGGCCCCGAAAATGTTCGTGTACCACTAGTGGTACGTGTACCACAACTTGGGAAGCACCGCACTAGAATGTAGGAATCATGCAGTTTTAATAACAAACATCGATAGTCAGCAAGAAATGCGCTAGCACAGCTGTTTAATTAACGTCTGCTTTCAGTTGGTCAGCTGTTTGTTTGCCTTGCTTAATTAATATCTCGCATCAGCATCAGCTCATCAAAGCTGGCCAGGCTGTCGCTGGTGAACGAAACGTATGACGATGTTTCCATGTGCCACTGACGACCCTACGATCGGCCTCAGTCGGCAGTGTGGTCTCGTACATATAAATATTATATAATGCATAGGTAAAAACGTATATTTTCTTTATAGTAGAAAATTTTCAGGAATCAGACTCGCACCTCCTAGGAACCAGACTCGGTTGCGCCCCCTGCTAAGAACCCGTGGTGTATGTATGTGTATGTGTGGTTGTGTCCAGTGGACGGAGGTTGGTCATCATGGACTCCATGGTCGTCGTGTTCGACAATGTGTGGGCCAGGTGTGAGTCAACGACATCGACGATGCGACAGCCCACCTCCTCTTCACGGAGGACTTTCTTGTGTTGGCTCTTCACAGCAACAACGACGCTGCAACTACCCTTGCCAACGTCAGCTCACACATACACACACACACACACACACACACACACACACACACACACACACACACACATACACAAATGCTTAAATGTTTCATCTGATCATTCATGACGTTTATATAGCTATATTATGAAAACAAGTTGGTCAAAGAACGTCGGCTCAACGATCTTTTTGTCCATTGTGTTTACTTTCCTATTTTGTACTGTGTCATGTGTTGTGGCTAATTAACTAACACATACACACATCGTACGATATTGCTCACCATTGTACATGAATAGTGTTTATATGTGGTCGCGGGTGTATGTGTACTAATGTACATATTGTCCATGATTGTAATAGTGTATATATAATTTCTATCTGTACATGTAAATTGTGCGCCCGTCTATGAGCATTAACTCGACGGGTCTTTTTGCCAAATGATGTTATGTTATGTATGGAAAGTGTTTATTTGTTTATGACAATACATGGTTAAGATACAAATGAAAAGAGAAAAATACCTGCCTCCTATTATTGTAAATATTCAGGTCGATAGAATGAAGCAAAGAAAGATTATGCCCTTCAAGGCACTCTCAAGTAACTAGGCACTTACGGATCCAGAGGGCTGAAACCCACCAAAATGGTTTAAGCAACTCCTCATAACCAAGGGGCTCACTAAAAGAGATCAATAATATATATTTTCAGTAGAATTTTCTGATATAGACATTATCGCAAAGCATATTTGCACATTATTGTGTGTGTTAATGTGTGTATATATAATTTAAAAATATCCCACGTCATAACTTTTAAACGTTACCCAGTTACTCATAGATAATTCAGCCCCCCAAAATTCCACTCTGAATCCACTACTCTAACTAGAAGATATTATATTAAAATTCAGATTTTCACAGTAAGGCAGTTCTTGGTTGCGTGAATCACGTGTTGTTGTGGTGCTGATGGGAACAGCGGTGGATGGAGGCTGGGCCGAGTTCGGAGCGTGGAGCTCGTGTGACGTCAACTGTGAGCAACACCGACGTCGCTCCTGCGCCGAGCCCCTGCCTGCTCACGGAGGAGGAGGTTGTGTTGGAGAAGAGGTTCAGTCTCGACCCTGCACTCTGCCACCATGTTCAGGTGCGTCTGCCAGCATCTTTCTGCTATTTCCGCTGAGAAAGTGGAAGTGAGCTGTTAGGCGGGCGCCAGCCTTATTGAATAATCGCTCTCTGCCTTGGATATCACACCAAAGAAAACGAGAAGAACACTTAAGAGTACACAAGGAGATTCGCTGACGACAAGCAGCGGTACAGTGGCAGTATTCTTATGCCTGAATACAGATGTCACTGCCAGGAACAAGCTAGTGTATTTTAGGATTGTATCACTGTGTCTTTGTTGTCTCTGTGTGTGTTTTATGTTGACTGTATGTATAATAATAATAATTGTTGACTCCGTGGTGTAGTGGTTAGCACACCCGCCTCACAAGCAGGAGGTCCGTGGTTCGAATCCCGGTGGAGGAGAATTTCATTGGGCGAATTCTATAATCCAACAGCCCCTGTCCACCCAGCAGTAAATGATGGTACCAGATATCAGTCATGTGTTGTGCCATTCTGCCATTCTGGGGAGGTGGCCCTCTCTAATACGTCTTCCGTCCTTGTGGTGTCAGCGTGGAGATGGTTGGTTCTGCGGTGGCAGCGAGCTGCACGGAGCGCACCTGTGTGTACATAAGCTTCGGCATCTTCCCATGTAGCAGCTGTCACTTGAGGTTTTTAATGTTTAGCCTTTATGTTACCCCGTACACGTGTGTGTGTGTGTGTGTGTCTGTGTGTGTGTGGGTGATGCAGGACTGATGTCAGGTCTGGAGAAGACAAACACAGGCGATGGTCAGTTATATTTATTGTTTTATTTCCAACTCATCTTTGGCTTTAACAGTTATTGTGTCAGTATATCATATAGCACGCTTATACAGACCCAGAATGATAGCAGCCAGAACTTACATGATTGAGACATCGGATATTTATCAATACTGTGGATCCGGACCTTTATGACAATATTTTAATCCGAAATTCTACTCCACATTTTCTATGGTTATCACAAGCTAGCGAGAAGTATTGAGTATGTGTGTGTGTGTGTGTGTGTGTGTGTGTGTGTGTGTGTGTGTGAGGCAGCTGTGCGTTCATTGGTCCGTTCTGACCTGACCTTGTACATGTGTGTGGCGGGAGTGTTGTTGGCTGTGTGTGTGGTGGCTGCTGGTGGAGGACTGTGGTGGCGGAGACTGAAATCTCCTCGCCACCACAGTCGCCACCAACACAGCATCTATGGACTGACTGAAAGAGGTGACCATCTTGTAACACACACACAGACACACACACACACACACAGACAGACACAGAAACATGAAGTATCCAGCATAGACACGTGAAACCATCTAACGCTTTGTCGATGTAACCATAAATACTTAATACATATTAGTTTAATTTATAATTTCTCTCAATTTGATTTAATTTGTTTTATTTTTTGCTGCCTAGTTTCATATTATTCATATTACTTACACACACCAATAAATTTGAATATGAATTTTGTTAATTTTTATGTTAATTTTTTATATTTATTGTATTTATATTACTTTTGTTAATGTTGTGTTGTATGTGTGCTCGTTGAAGATTACGAGGCCCGCTACCACACGTCCAACAAGAAGCAGCTGTGCTACACTCCTGACCTGACTTCCTCAGACGCAGTGCTTCTCACAGACTCGGCGTCTGCATCACGAGCTGGTCGTCATGGCAACGCATTATGCGACATTAACGGCGCAGCCAGCAGCGTGCCGAGAACTGCCACCAAACACGGTCAGTCATTTTCGCCTCACAGAAATCACCTCGCCTAGTTGATATTAAAGTGTGTTCAAGCTATTACCGTAAAATGGGGCAAAAATGGTCAATATTGACAAATATATTATGTTTTCAGTACGATGAATCGCAATAGACAAGTTTATTTATATTGAACGCCTGTCTATTGTAATATTCAAGTTTTCCACTGTATATGCTAACAGAAACATCTTCATAGCAATACAGTAAATACTAGTAATATCAATGTAATTGAATAGACACAAAATGGTTGAGGGTCTCATGCAATTGACCAACTGAGTCAACTTTGAACACTAATGCATGATGGCTGTTATCCACCCGAGCCTCCGAGACACAAATATACGCCCCTGGTTGCGTGTTCTGGGTCATCTGTATGTTGTGTCAATTCTTGTATCAAGACAACACTAGCTGCCTGCGATTATCACTGCACACGGAAGCCATGTCGTCCTTGATAGCGATGCCTTACTGCCACACACACTGACACGCACCGTCTTCTGTGACATGACGGTCGATCACACTGACTAACACTGACACACGTCTCATACACAGACAGGCACACACACACACCTGCACCCGCACACAACAATATGCACATGATCCATGAAGCTATATGCTTGGGTGTGTGTCATGTGTGTGTGTGTGTCTGTGTGTGTGTTTGTGTCATGTGTGTGTGTGTGTGTCATGTGTGTCATGTGTGTGTGTGTGTGTGTGTGTCATCTGTGTGTGTGTGTGTTATGTGTGTGTGTGTGTGTCATGTGTGTGTGTTTGTCATGTGTGTGTGTGTGTCATGTGTGTGTGTGTGTCATGTGTGTGTGTGTGTGTGTGTGTAGGTGTGTGTGTCATGTGTGTGTGTGTGTTATGTGTGTGTGTAGGTGTGTGTCTCATGTGTGTGTGTGTCATGTGTGTGTGTGTCATGTGTGTGTGCGTGTGTGTCATGTGTTTAAGTCATGTGTTTGTGTCATGTGTGTCATGTGTTTGTGTGTCATGTGTGTGTGTGGGTCATGCGTGTGTGTGTGTGTGTGTGTGTGTCTCAGTGTGTTGTAGTAAGCAGAAAAGAGTAAAAAACTCGTCAGTCCCGCCTTCCTATCATCCATTTCTTTGCATCCTTTCATATTTCTTTGATTTCTTGTTACATTTGCCGGTGATTCATAGTCCACCGTCATGTACTTCTGTTTGGTGTGTCCGTGTGTATGTATATGTATGTGTGAGTGTATATGTGTGTATGTATGTGTGTGTGTATATGTGTGTATGTATGTGTGTATGTGTGTGTGTGTGTGTGTAGTGTTGATAACTTCTTGCGACGAGCACCACTATGATGAGCCTCATTTAGCTTTGATGCAACACATAGACAACAACAACAGCATCAACAACAACAACATTGGTGGATGTGAAGTGACAGCCTCGCAACATAACGCTCGTCATATTCAACAACAACAACAACAACACGCGGCAGTGACTGTATCCAGTAGTACGTCCTCTTCAGCAGCTATCTCATGTAAACATTTTCATCTCAGCCACCCAACTCTCTCTCTCTCTCTCTCTCTCTGTCACAACAACATCGACACGTTCTTCTATTTTAGCCCTTATTACAATGCGTAAATACTATTTATGTTCTTCTTGTCTATTGGTTTTGCATCGCACTTGTAAGAAGTAAAAACAAGGAATTAGACACGGAGACAGTTTAAACCAGAGCGGTACACCAGATATTTCATAACACACATACCTATTCCCCAAGTTTTGTTCACAACATCATTTCCAGCGTCAAAAGTTGTCCAATTTAAACAACCCAGGTAGCTAGACCAAATGACAAGATATCACATTATGAAAATATACTGGCAAGTTAAAAGTTACAACACAATGACTTCCAGTCTCAATAGCGCTCTGCACTTATCTCATAGGATCAGATATGAACTCACTATATGTGTCTAGCACACCAGCACTGGCCACTCATAAAACAGTCCCCTTTTCACTGTTTCAACATTGCACACGGCCCAGCAATGGTGCAATTTGCATTCCGTGCAACAATACCTCTCTACTACAATCACAAAATGTATATAAAAGTACAGAATCAGCCTACCCTCCTATTTGTATTAGAACAATTGCTAGGTTTCAATAAATCCAGTCATTGATGGACAAATAGTTATTTGTTCTGCGTGAATGTGAAGTCAGCGCTATTTCTCTGTGTGTGCTCATCAGCTTTGTATGGCTCGGATGTTCTGTGTGCCGGTTATGCTGGTGGTGTAATTTGCGGAGGAGACAGTGGAGGAGGAAGTCTTGTGAGACAATCTCTCCTCTCCTCCACCCTGCCTTCCAGTCTCGATCCTGACTGTGTTGAAGTATGCACTGGTCAGTTGAACGTTTAACTTGGTGTTCGATCATTCTTCAATTATGTGCTTAAATGTATATATTGTATGTAAGTTAGTGTGCTGCGTGTATATATTTTGTTCGACTGAATATGAACGATATGCATTTTTTCATTGCTTATACCAGGATAGTTGTCATCATTCAAGCATAGACATTTTCGTGCTTATAGAGGCTGATCAAATTGTTTTCAAATCACTCCGCGTGAAGAGCTATGAAGTGTCAATGTGGACAGTATTATCCAGGGGTAACCGGGAGTTCTTGGCCTGGTTCCTATGGGAGCGAGTCTGGTTCCTAGAGGTTGCGAGGATTTTTGTAAATTTTTATGTATGAAAATATAAATATATTAAGTTAAAATAGATCTATGCATTATGTTTTTCCTAGAAAAAAATTGCCTAATTTTCTTAAATTAACTTTAAGCTGTATGAATAATTATTGAATAAAAAGCTCTGTTATTATGCAGTTTGTATTGATATATTTTTCATCATAGCTATGAAGAATCCAGGGGGTGCGAGAACTGTCTGCTGAGTTGAAAAGCGTGTGAAAACTGGATAAAAGTTAGGAGCCGCTGGTATAAATCACTCTTGATACCTGTGTTTACATAGTCACTTCAGCCGGAGCTGTTCTGAAACTGCCCGAGTTTGGCGTTTCTCTCACTGTTCCCGAGAACGCCGTTGCAGAAGGTCACACAGAGGAAGTGTATATTGGCGTTTCTAATGATGCCAAGGATCGACCAGGCATTGAAGGTAAATCATGTTTTCACATCCTCACAATCAGCCGATATTGTAAATCTTGTTAACAATGTATTGCGGAATTAATATGGGATTTCAGTGTGGCAACCACAGTTACCGGGCTACAAACAATTTAAATCAAGTCGTACTGCAGTAATTATTAGCTCAAGTCAGTCATTTTCATCCTCTGACACTTCTGACACATCATCAGTGTGTGTGTGTGTGTGTGTGTGTGTGTGTGTGTTTGCGTGCACATATTTTGTCCTGTATCTGTGTGGAGATCAATAGATGACGATGAATCAATATGCAAGTAGAGGGGTCCATGTCTTGCTAGGGGATACATGAGGACAGAGATTACACCATTGTCGGGATGTTTATGTAATACGCATGGTGTATGACACTATGTGATGATATATGCTGCGAGTAGTATGTGAAACGCTAATATCCCGTCTGATAACGTCATAATAATATGCATGTATTTGTTTGAAGTTTTTATGCACAGAAAGAATATTTATATTCAACTGGAAATATTTTATATTCTTATGGAACATTTATTTCATCCATTTAGTATTATTTTTGAATAATTGACTATGCAATTTTTTATTATTTTACAAATTAACATTCATATAAATATAACATTTCAATATTTAGCATATTAAGCATTTAAACAATTAAATTGACATTACATGCTTTAAATCAGGAAATAAAACGCAAAAAAACACACATTTATTATTCTGAGCCGATATGTATGTGAGGGAATTACTGCATATTACTCTTGTGTACACACACACACACTGACACACATACACAGCGCACGAGACTCTTCTGTCACCGGTGTTGGTACTGGGACCTGTCAGTGCACAACTGTTGAAGCCTGTCATAGTGAGATGTGAACACTGCGCCCACGTGCAGTCTTCACCCTGGCAGCTGAGTGTCCTCGTGTCCGACAATTTCGGCGACCATCAGACACCACACTGGGAGGTAGCCACAACTAACTATTATTATTATTAATTACAAGCAAATTCAGTATCATGCGGGAACAGTGCAAGCACTATTACCACCCTGCGGTAGCTCGAATGTACTTGAAGCGACCAAAAGAGGTAGAGAAAACGATAGTCCAAAAAGTAAGGGCTTCAGTCAGAAAGATGAAAGCTAGTGAAGAAGGAATAAAAAAGAAATACATCAGGTTAAGAGCCCGTGAACTACATGATCAAGCGTGTATCATTCATCATTGTGGAAGGCAGTGATGTAGTACATCTGCATAGTAAGAGTTTTAATAATCGATTTTGTGCAAGTTTTAGTGGAAGTCATCTTGATCACATATTACCGAACTTCAGTCCATATTACTTGCCATTTTATCTAGTTATTACTCTGTGTGCCGGCAGGAATTCGTGCTGATTTCTTGGATGAAGTTAGTGTATTTCTTGTATAGTTTTATTCATAGCATTAAGTGGATTTTCTCCAGGTTCCATCTCACGATATTAGAGCTCAATGTCTCAAAGTTTTTCATCTTCCTTTTGACGAGCTGAATCATTTTTAAATCATTTTCTTTTGTGTTTGTGTGTGTGTGTGTGTGTGCATGATGGACGGGGTGACAGCGGGTAGATGAGCCAGGTGGGACAGCGGGCACAGTGTACTCACACGTGGAGGGCCGGCGGGCATTCATTATGACAGACTGTTTGCAGTCTCTGGTTGTCGTAGGAGCCGCTCATGATAACAGTCAGACTGACACACACACACACACACACACATACACCTCACAATTTTTGTTTTTCCGTCATTTTTAAATTTGCTTTAAACTGTTTTCGCTCCATCGTATCTTCCAAGTATATTATTATTATTGTTATTATTGAAGTGATAAATTCTTTTTATCGTATATTTACCAAAATGAATACTTGAAGTTCAATAATTTGGTGGATTTGCATCTTATTTCGCCACCTGCCACTATTTCAGCTGCGTCGGTGAAGAGTTTGAGATTGGCTGCTTTTGGACCGCGTCTCTTGCAAGGGTGTTCAGATTACTCACTGCGAGTGTACGTGGTCGACGACAACAAGGCGGCACTCGAGGTTATACACCATTCCTCCACACTCCTCAATACACCATTCCTCCACACTCATCAATACACCATTCCTCCGCACTCCTCAATACACCATTCATCCAAACTCCTCAATACACCATTCCTCCACACTTCCTCAATACACCATTCCTCCACACTCCTCAATACACCATTCCTCCGCGCTTCCTCAATACACCATTCCTCCGCACTTCCTCAATACATCATTCCTCCGCGCTTCCTCAATACACCACTCCTCCGCGCTTCCTCAATACACCATTCCTCCGCACTCCTCAATACACCATTCCTCCACACTCCTCAATACACCATTCCTCCACACTCCTCAATACACCATTCCTCCGCGCTTCCTCAATACACCACTCCTCTGCGGTTCCTCAATACACCAGTTTATGCCACCAATCACCAGAAACACACTAATCATAATTTATTTATTATGTATTCTATTTCTATATTATATTATATTTTTTCATATATTTTTACATTTTATTTTATTATAATATCTTTTTTATTTAATTATATATAGTATAATTCATAATCTATTTATAATCATAGTATATTTAATAAATATAATTTAATTTTGAAGTTTTCCCTTCGTTATTGAGTTTTTTAAATATTGAGGATTTTGCACGAGTGACATCGTAGTTTTCTTCCCTGTAATTATCTGCTGCATTGCAATCACTTCTTAGCCTTAGTTGTTAATACTAATAATAATAATAATAATATATACACAACATGCACAGTACACCAGTTGACACGATGTCAAGTTGCAAGAGTGTGGAAGAGTGTTTTGTGTTTTTATGAAACTGTGTCGTTTATATTCTGTATATTAACGACAAACAAACAATTTCACTGCGACTTGTGCTGTTTTTAGTTTGATTTGTCTATTTTGAATATATGTGAGCATGTTTAATGTAATGTAATAGCCCTTATTGCACTCCACGAATGAGTTTTCAGTACAATATTCACACACACACACACACACATGCTCCTAAACAATCAATTGACACGCGAGACAACAAAACAACTATCTTCATAAACGAACAATTCTGAAATGATAATAGGTATAACGCGCAATATATATTATAGTATTATATAAGCCGAGATCACATTAACTTGTGTGTAGATTGTAGATTTTTTTGTAGATTTGTATTTATTGTCACACACAAACAATCAATTCAATGATAACAAAAGGAGATAAATAAAAATATGACAAATGTCCATCGAGCATAGGCTCCTTAATGGACATGAGAAATATTACAATGTGAGCATCATTTCGCTAAACAACAAGAACATCGCAAAACAACAAGAAAACCTGTGTGTGTGTGTGTGTGTGATGTCAGAGTGTGGTGAGATTGGAGAGGAAGTTGGGAGGACGTCTGCTGGACAGAGCCAAGTCAATCACATTCAACAGCAGTGGAGCATGTCTGGTTATGTCGCTGGAGGATCTCAGTGTGGGCTGGAAATGCCGCACCAAGTCCAGTTACCAGGTGGGAACCGCGTGCCCATTACGACAACCACACTGTTACAATCTGTTTGACAGGTTCTCTGTGTGTCGCTACTGTCCATTACCTAGTAGCAACTGAAACCATTCACGCACATTAAATACAAACACCCCTAAATACGGGCTATTACCCCATTGATAATATAAGCTAGCGTCTGTTACAATTGCATATAATTGCCCGTACAATTGTTCACAGTGAATTGAAGCGTCGTGAAGTCCACTATCACTCGCATAATTGTTCTTGCTTGTTAGTTCATGCTTGTATTAGCTGTGTACCTGATTCTCGCAGGAGATTCCTTATGAGCACGTGTGGAGTGGATGCAGTCCCCTGCTGCACTGTGCCTTCTTCCTGGAACAACAGTCGCGATCTCATCATGCTGCCGGCAGCAGAGAAGGAGTTGCGTTCTCGGCCAGGGTGAACGTCTTCCAGAACTGCTCCGACGGTCTCGCCAGGAAGCAGATGTTGAGAATCAGCTCCACAGAAAGTTCTCAGGTATGAAATAACAATTCACCGCCAAGATGTGCAGGCGATAAAAAAAATTCATGATTAATTACTTGCCATTTTTTATGCTTAGTGATATTTCATTTTACTTCTATGCTGTTAATGATATATTTGATATATTTGTTATTACTAGACATCCATTTGATGCTGGAATTTCTATTTTGTAAGGCGTTGCAACAATTCCGATGTATTTTCAGGCCAGAACCCGGAAAAAGACGACGCTACACCAAAAAACATTTCAATTCTATAATATCACACAGTACCAGCACACACACACACAGAATGAAAGAATGGGAAGTGAAGGATTGTGCATGAGTGATTTCATTGTGGAAGTTTTGTGTGCGGTTACACTGGGCTATCTTGTGGTGTCATTGTTGTGGAAGTCGTTTCTTAGTGCGCTGAATAACAGTCAAATCTGATATGATTAAATGATTTCAGCAAATTCGCTTCTGCATTAGCGCACAAAATGACGCTGTCTTCAAAAACGACAGCGGAATAAAATCGAGGACTAAATGGATATTTTACCTAGCTGAATTCGTGTTTTATGCTGATTTATAAATGTATGTTCCTTATAAAGTTTTCTCTAATTATATACTGCGATTTAATATAATAAATACCGTGTTTCTTGATTATATGATGTCCTATTGTTAATACGCTAATGTATACAGAATTTTGCGTTTTGGCTTAATTGAATTTATCTAAGAATATTCGGTTTTATAATTTCTATAGACAGGCATGAAAAAGTGTATATTTTGAACGAAGCGCAACAAAAAAACTACTTTTACTTCAGTATAAAACGTGCCTCAATTCATTTATATCTTTTATTGCACGAAAAATTCGTGAGGTTACGTTTTATGAATTTGTTAAATTTGATTTATGGATTTGTTTTATGGATTTGTCTCGGCTTAATATGAATCACCCCATAACACAATTATGATTTAGATATATATATAGGCATATATGATAGTTGATAGTTATTTCAATGAGGCTTATGTATATATTATAATTTCTGGGCATGTTAAATTATTATAATTGAGTAATTTAAGAGCTTGAGTGAGTACACAGTGATGACAGGATAATTGTGATGTCTTGTGACAGAGTCAATCTGACTGCCTCACTTGTGTGACGTCACCGGCCAAACAGCTTACTTGCTCACTCGACTCATCAGGATCAGTTTCGCCCTCGATCTTGCCAGCAGACAACTCCGGTTTCAGGTTGATACCATTATTATTATTATTATTATTATTAATTACAGGTAAATGCGGTGTTATGGGAAGAGTGTGGACAATATTACCACCCTGCGGTGGCCCCATGTGTACCAAAAGCGCCTAAAATATACTACCAGAAACACCCAAAATGTTTCAATTATGTTATCGTCAAATATTTTCGCATTTTATATTAAATTTGCTAGCGTATCCAGTGATATTCCAGCTTTGTACAGGCTGGTAATTAATACAATCCAGACCGAAATGTTTTTGGATCCCCAAAATCGATTTTTCTAGACTCGTCTTTGAAACGCACACATTCTTACAATTTCAGCAGCCAACATTTGTTGTGGTGGAATTATGACACGATTTGAATTAGTCACGATTTATTCAGATAAAATACGTGAATCATTATCATTTCTGACAGACTGCCTCGGGCAACCAGGGAGGAAATATGTGAACTTCTTGATCCTCTCAGTTGTCATGGCAATGACTGGCGTCTTCTCGCTCAAATGATGCACCTGAACAGGTCAGCTCTTTCAACAATAAAACTCTTATTGTCGTTTAGCATTGACAAATACAACACTCGTACAAAAATCGTCTTAATATTGTAGCTTCTCTAGTGTCTATTTGTATACTTGCATTTCTAATATATTTTGCTAAAATACGGAATCTGAAAGTGTAAGAAAATGTTAGTATAAGATTGTCATCAAACTACCCCAGTGTATTTGGTGCGTATTTAACGTTTTAATATATCCTTTATTGTGTGTGTTTTCTTTTATGTTAACTTGTTAATTTTTTATGTACTCATAATTTGCTGGATTAATTTAGAATATTTTCACCCGGTTTTCTCAGAAGTATGACTAGATGGATTTTCCTGGTAAATTATTGTATTTACTTGTTTCACTTGGCAGATACAGTACATATTTCGCGGCCAGGTCATCTCCCACAGATCATCTGCTAGACTTGTGGATGTCTCGTTGTGAGAGCGGGCTGCAGGCCTGTGTTGAGCTCCTGGCCATGTTACGAGTGATGGGACGGGGGGATGTCGTGACATTGATGGAAGCTCATGTGAGACCGCAGTTGTGAGGCGCGAGATCACTGCCACCCACCACTCAAACAGCCAAACTGTGCAATCATCGTTCTGTTTACCATACTGTACATCGCGTGCATGGCAAATGCGCGAGCTTGTCGGGAATCAGTGTCGTTGCCAGGAAGGGGGCTTAGAGAAGCTGAAGCCTCCCAAAAAAATTCTGCTTAGCCTCCTCTCCTGTGCCCCCCAAAATTTCTCACCATGAATATTTCGAGTGTAGCTGCTCATGTGTTACCAAGCCCCGCATCTTTTTCGTTAGCCCGCGCCAGATAGATTCTGGCGCCGCCACTGTCCGGGCTGGTGTTTCCTCGTCGTTCGATATTGTACTTGGTCTTATGGAATTATGAAAGACTCGAAAATTTAGCCTATAAGCTATGACCAAGCCATTGTTCTGAAATTGGGCTGGCTATTTCGCTGGCTTGTTCTCCATGGCAACTAAAATTCATTGTTATTGTATTAACACGTTTTTATGATAATTCGGAGTAGAGCTCCCGCGGTAACTCAGAGGCTTACACGATCAACCCTCGTGTAACAGAGGTTCAATGATCAACCCTCGTGTATCAGAGGTTCGCGATGGCTCCAATGCTGGCCCAGGCTAATTCATTACAACACCTCCCCTTGAGTCTATCGGGAGTTACCTGGCTTTATATTG
>OU696588.1:367500-390000 GCA_916048095.2 Sacculina carcini | reverse complement strand
TACGGTAAGAAACGGATAGAAACACAGAGCCACAGAGAGAGAGAGAGAGAGATGAGACCGAGAGAGAGAGAGAGACCGCAGAAGGGAGCAGCTTGTGATGGCCAGGATCCCGGGTGTCCTGCTGCAAGTTGGTGCTGCCAGTGAAACTCGTATATCATCACTCGTATCCAAGCAACCAGGCGACACACACACACACACACACACACACACACAGACACACACACACACACACACACACATGCTTATAAGCGTGAGTTACACTCAAATAAAGTCTTGTGTCTTGTGTACCCACTGTGTACATGTGTGTGTGTGTGTGTGCTCTTAGATAGCAAAGTTTATAGTCGTGTTCAATGGCTGGTACACTGATGGTATGTTTAATGGAACGCACAGCAATCGCGCATGTGTGTGTGTGTATGTTTGTGTGTGTATGTGTGTGTGTATGTGTGTGTGTCCCGCTATTGTCGCTATCTGTCCCCAATAGGCGATGTCCCTCTTGCGTCGTTATTTCAAGTTGTATACCCGCTTCTACCCTACAAGCGTCGATCCTGTTTATGTTCGTGTGTGTGTGTGTGTGTATGTGTTCGTTTGTTTGTGTTTGTCTGTGATTTTGTGATTTCTGAACTTATTTATTATGTTAATACAATGCTAACTACATTAATTATTTCCATATTTACATTTGTAGGCATGCTAATTCGCGAAATTTCCAGCCATACATTATACATTGTGCATGATCACAAATACATTCGGTAACATCACACGTTTGTGCAGACCGTGGCCGATATAATGTGAGTTTCATCGGAGGATCGTTTGAATCGCATCAGCCTCGTGCCTCGTTTGCATAATCACCTGCGTCGATTGTAATAAATTGTGGCGAATTGCCAGTGCTGATGTTGCCCTACTAGCGGCTCCAACTCGGGCTTCATTACCACGCACACATGTGTGTGTGTGTGTGTGTGTGTGTGTGTGTGTGTGTGTGTCGGTGTGTGTGTGTTTGTGTGTGTGTGTCGGTGTGTGTGTGTGTGTGCCTCGGGTTAGCTACGGGATATTTCGTATTAAACACTGCGATGAACCACAAATTGTTTTTGTGCTTGCTGTAAATGCAGTAGGCTTTAAGCTAGCAGGCCTGCAGGTAAATACTGTGTCAATGGTAAAATAGAGGAAATTCGTATATGTATATATATATATATATATATATATATGTATATATAGTGCAGAAAGTCAGTATGGTTTCTTATACATCTACTAGCAACAATCACCGCACGAAGTATATATACGAGGTATACGAGGTATACGAGGTATATGAGGTATACGAGTATATACACGAAGTATATATATATATATATATATATATATTGTGGCCCCACTGTTAGAAGATATATACTGCTATGAACAGGGTCTAGGTCTAGATCAGGGAAGTGTCTAAGGATTCAAGAACATTAAAAACGCTAATTTATTAAAAACGCTTAAAAACGTTTCTATATTTTTCATAGATTTTAGGTTAGGTTAGGTTTAGCTGGTTAGGTTAGGTTAGGTTTAGTTAGGTTAGCTTAGGACTGAAAGAAATTCGTTAAATCAAATTTTCTAATCTAATGTTCTTGATTCCTGACAACTATAGCTTCAACCCTATGAACAGTGCTGATTAATCTTTCACCCTTAAAACCTGGCCCAGGATAAAAATATCTTTTTAATTTATTAAAAGATATCTTCCATATTTAACGTCTTCTATGAATAATATGTATAATTATCAGCAATGCCTTCATTTCTGCACCAAGCACAGCATTTACGTGCATTTACCGTGAATAATTTACGTCTATTCTTACCAAACCACTTTAAAATAAATCCCCGGAATCTCAAGTGTGTGTGTGTGTGTGTGTGTGTGTGTGTGTGTGTGTGTGTGTGTGTGTGTGTGTGTGTGTGTGTGTGTCAAATGGTGTAGATTTTGCAGTGTGAAATGGCAGTGTAAAGTCGGCAATATCAACATGGATTCGTTCGGGCCGAAATTCAGATGTCAGCGGTCTGGCTCGTGTTTGCGCAGATCCTTGACGTGTAAGTGTAAGTGTCAGTGTGTTTGTTTGTCGGTGTGTGTGTGTGTTTGTGAAACGCCGAGGATTTATTTGAAGTGTTTATGCCCCGTTCTAAGAGCAGTGTATCCCTCGCTCTTTCCCCTCTCTTTTTCACCACGCTTGCATCGGCTGTCTTTGTTTATCGACTGCGACATATGGCGGCGCAGCGAGATGAAAAGCACGTTTTTTAGCTGACAAATGCAGGCTGAACACGGCCAATTGATGACAGCGCAGTGTTATTTACGACGTCGTGTGTGTGTGATATGATATTTGCCCCACTAAAAAAGCGAACGACCATTGAAAAAAACAAACAAACCGACAAATCACCTTTTGCCGATAAAAATTGTGTTTTGTTAAACATAATGTCACCCTGTTGCAGCTAACAATAATGAAACTCAATAACAATGAACAATAGACTCTTAAAAACTGGATATTTTACCAAAACACTCAGAAACACGAGCCAATTCAAGCGAGAAACGCGTGCATGTATTTTTCGAGGGCACAAACCGTGTGATGTCCTTGGAGGAATATATTGTTCAAAACCAATCAACACATCGACCACGAAGTCGCAGCACAAATGACTACCAGTCTCAAATCTTTTCAGAAAAGATCCCCTCTTCTATATTAACTAAAATAATTTAGTTATTACCGCTCTCGCAGTGAAAAACTTGCAATCAGTATGCAACCAGACAGTATGCAAGATGAGAAACCATACCATGACCAGATCATTCCGACATAATCATGTTCCCGGCCACACATTGGACTTAGTGTATTGTTAAGGTGTTTTTTGTGAAACTGTGTGAGACCAAATACATATGATGATGATGGTGATGATGATAAGAGAAACACATGCTCCTGATGTGTCTGTCTGTGTATGTGTGTGTCTATCTTTCTTAGGACCCCGTCTTTACAATAAGCTCTCCCCAACACTACGTTCTATCACTTCTATCCCTCTTTTAAAAAAACACTAAGAAATTTTTTCTGTTGAAGTCCTATTATATCTTAGATAACATTGTTTACACTAGCGATGAATATAAGGTGTGATTTTCTCTCTGTTCTCTCCCTCTCCATCTTTTACCTTGTGAATGCATGCATTTGTGTCAGTGTGTGTGTATGTGTGTGCGTGTGTGTGTGTGTGCGTGTGTGTGCTGATGGGCGCATGTACGTGTGTGTGCGTGTGTCTGTGTTCTGCCTGCATTGTATTGTCCTGCTTTGTAAATACGAAACATATATTTGAATATGCATGTGATTGTACATGAATGTATGTGGTGTTTAATGTTTATATTTGCGCAATTGAGACATGATGTGTATATTGCGCTTTACAAATGACTCAATAAATGAAATGTGTGTAAGTGTGTCAGTGTGCGTGCTTGTGTGTGCGTGTAAGTGTGTCAGTGTGCGTGTCAGGAGGGATATTCAGTGAAGCAGATGGGCCGGAATGTCTAGCTGGTTGCGTAATATTCCTGCTAGCAAGAGTTCAGCACTGACTAACACCATCATCACTCGATCATCACTGACAAATGATGACCGACTCCCAGCCATCATCATCATATCACTCCAACACTGTCGATCCTCATCACAACTGATGATCATCACACGACGACGCCCGTGATGCTGCTGATCTTGATCTCTTGATCTTCGTGATCCTCGCTCACACACTGATGTTGTTACTGATGTCACGTGAGATACATACACCCCGCCCGCACACTCAACCACCTCTGATTACACACACACACACATACACATACACATGCATGTGCAATTACACAAATGAAAAGACAATATTTTTCAATTTTAATACCTGCTTCACAATACCAATGTGTTTTTATATATGAAAACGTTGAAAAACAATCATGTTTTTCTCGAATATTCATAATGCTTGCCGCATTGAATCAGGAGTTATTGTGCGAATTAATCCCGTGTGCGAATATGAGACAAGTGAATAAGTGACTACATGTTTTTACTTAATTATTCATTAGTTTACTTTGTTTAGCCCACGATTTATTCAGTAAGTCACAATATGAGTCACAATATGAGTAACAGTATGTGTCATAGTATGAGTCACAGTATAAGTAACACTAAGTCATAGTATAAGTCACATTGTAAATCATAGTATAAATCACAATATGAATCACAATGTAAGTAACCATATGAGGCATATTATAATTTACAGTATGAGTCACAGTATAAGTCATAGTATGAGTAACAGTATAAGTCATAGTATGAGTCACAGTATAAGTCATAGAATAAGTAACAGTATAAGTCATAGTATGAGTAACAGTATAAGTCATAGTATGAGTCACAGTATAAGTCATAGAATAAGTAACAGTATGTGTCATAGTATAAGTAACATTATGAGTCACAGTGTAAGTAACAGTATAAGTAACAGTATGAGTGATGATGCAGTACTGACGTCGCAGTAACAGTGTAAGTAACAGTATAAGTAACAGTATGAGTCACAGTGTAAGTCATAGTATGAATCACAGTATAAGTCATATAATGATTCATAGTATAAGTAACAGTATGAGTAACAGTATGAGTCACAATGTAAGTCATAGTATAAGTAACAGTATGAGTGATGATGCAGTACTGACGTCGCAGTAACAGTATAAGTAACAGTATGAGTAATAATGCAATACTGACGTCGCAGTAACAGTATAAGTAACAGTGTGAGTGATGATGCATTACTGACGTCGCAGTAAGAGTATGAGTAACATTATGAGTCATAGTGTGAGTGATGATGCAGTACTGACGTCGCAGTAACAGTATAAGTAACAGTATGAGTAATAATGCAGTACTGACGTCGCAGTAACAGTATAAGTAACAGTATGAGTAATAATGCAGTACTGACGTCGCAGTAACAGTATAAGTAACAGTATAAGTAACAGTATAAGTAACAGTATGAGTGATGATGCAGTACTGACGTCGCAGTAACAGTATAAGTAACAGTGTGAGTGATGATGCAATACTGACGTCGCAGTAACAGTATGAGTCATAGTATAAGTAACAGTATGAGTGATGATGCAATACTGACGTCGCAGTAACAGTATAAGTAACAGTATGAGTGATGATGCATTACTGACGTCGCAGTAACAGTGTAAGTAACAGTATGAGTGATGATGCAGTACTGACGTCGCAGTAACAGTATAAGTAACAGTATGAGTAATAATGCAGTACTGACGTCGCAGTAACAGTATAAGTAACAGTATGAGTGATGATGCAATACTGACGTCGCAGTAACAGTATAAGTAACAGTGTGAGTGATGATGCAATACTGACGTCGCAGTAAGAGTATGAGTAACATTATGAGTCATAGTGTGAGTGATGATGCAGTACTGACGTCGCAGTAACAGTATAAGTAACAGTATGAGTCACAGTGTAAGTCATAGTATGAATCACAGTATAAGTCATATAATGATTCATAGTATAAGTAACAGTATGAGTCACAATGTAAGTCATAGTATAAGTAACAGTATGAGTGATGATGCAGTACTGACGTCGCAGTAACAGTATAAGTAACAGTATGAGTAATAATGCAGTACTGACGTCGCAGTAACAGTATAAGTAACAGTGTAAGTAATAATGCAGTACTGACGTCGCAGTAACAGTATAAGTAACAGTATGAGTAATAATGCAGTACTGACGTCGCAGTAACAGTATAAGTAACAGTATGAGTGATGATGCAATACTGACGTCGCAGTAACAGTATAAGTAACAGTGTGAGTGATGATGCAATACTGACGTCGCAGTAACAGTATGAGTCATAGTATAAGTAACAGTATGAGTGATGATGCAATACTGACGTCGCAGTAACAGTATAAGTAACAGTATGAGTGATGATGCAATACTGACGTCGCAGTAACAGTATAAGTAACAGTATGAGTGATGATGCAGTACTGACGTCGCAGTAACAGTATAAGTAACAGTATAAGTAACAGTATGAGTCACAATGTAAGTCATAGTATAAGTAACAGTATGAGTGATGATGCAGTACTGACGTCGCAGTAACAGTATAAGTCATAGAATAAGTAACAGTATAAGTAACAGTATGAGTAATAATGCAGTACTGACGTCGCAGTTGGGAGGGAGGAGGTTTGACACTGGCAGTCACGTGAACATGCCAGTCAGATAACAAACCACTGCTAGCAGCTGTGCCGGTCAAGAAAGAGCGGCGGGTGAGAGTAGAGGAGGAGAGAGTAGAGGAGCGCAGTGTGGAGGACAGGGAGAATTTCCACCTCTGTTCTGCTTCACGATCCAACAATAAATGCTGCCATGGATCTAACAGACATAAACACACACACACACACTAATACAGATACCAATTGCATTGAATGTAAGTAAACAATGAACAATATTTATAAAAATTAATTAGCCTAACTTAACAAGAACTTCTCCATCTCTTCATTTTACACACAACAGCGCTGATAAATTAAATAAATTCAGTTGTTACATCAAAGTAAATGTCAAGAGGTCATTAGAAACAAAAATAAACGAATTTGAATTAATAAAAACACACACATAGTTGTTCTGTTCTGTCCGACATTTAGCTTCCCACTTGACAACTCTTCCATTCCCCACCAGACAGGGGAAATTTCCACACAAGTTAAGTACCACTGGTATAAGCCAGTTGACAACAGCATGTGTATCTTGTTGTTTTACAAAATACCCAATATAAACATTGAAACTCATTAGTCAAACATCACAGGAGAACAGGACAAGAGAACATCACAGGAGAACATCACAGGAGAACATCACAGGAGAACAGGTGTTTTCACAGCAGCAGTATCATAATGAGTAGAAGCGGCAGGCACCTGTGAAGTGGCCGGCTCGTCTTGATGCTAGCAGCCAGCGAGGAGACACAACAGGCACGCGCAAACTGACAGCACACAGCAGTTTAATGGTGCGACGTAGTCGTCCATCACTCACCAATACACTGCACCTGGTAACATCATCGACCACCTCGCCTCCTGGTAACATCACACATTATAACTGCTCGTTTGTTGCCATACAATAATACCCGTCACAATAATAATATTTGTCATCACAATATTCACATCTTTCATCACCGCAATCAGTCCATATTTCTCTGTGTATATGGTCTATGTATGTGTGTATTCATACAATATGTGTGTGTGTGTGTGAGTGTGTATGTGAGGCAGAGACAGACAGACAGACAGACACTCACCGAGAGCGGACACAATGTCGTGTTCTCGTGCACAGTTGGTTGAGAAGCCGGTGAAAACAACTCGCACACAATCACTTTGCTGTTGTTGTTGGTCCCGTCTCGAGCGCAGCATGCGACCCGCTCTCTCACTGGCTCCAGTAGAAACACACTGATTACACACACACACACACACACACACACACACATACACACACACAAACGCACACAGATGTATAGCATCAGATATACACAGTGTTAAGTATAAAGGTTAAAGGTTTCAAGTAACAGCTGCTACACGGGAAAAAACCGAAGCTTATGAACACACACAGGTGTATCCCGTGCAGCTCGCTGTCACCGCAGAACCAACCCTCTCCACGCTATGGCGCCACAAGAACGGATGATGTGTTAGAGAGGGACACCTCCCCAGGATGCATGACACAACACATGACTGATATCTGGTACCATCATTTACTGCTAGGTGGACAGGGACTGTTGGATTATTGAATTCGTCCAATGAAATTCTCCTCCACCGGGATTCAAACCACGGATCTCCCGCTTGTGAGGCGGGTGTGTTACCACTACACCACGGAGTTCATCAAACCGGTGGACTTGAAGACAAATCAAGGCCACCATAGGATATTCCGACAGACCCGACCCTGAAAGAATGTCCCGCAATACTGCGAAATAATACCCCGATGAATCACACCTACCTGGTCGGAACACGTGGAAGTGGCGTCGTCCGCCACCGAGACAGCCGCGCTGCGCCGAGTACGTCTCGACACGACGACCGGCGCGTCACTATCGTCGCACTCACGAGCACCAGAGGCGCGTGCTCGCTGCCGACAACTGCTCTCTCGCTGTCTGCGGACACCAGAACACTGTTCACTTGCCTGCTGTTGTTGTGGTGGAGGTGATTGATTTTGTTTCTGTCTCCGCCGTTGTCTCGACTGTTGTCGTTGCTGTTGTTGTGGTTCATGTTGTTGTTGTTGTTGTGGTTCATGTTGTTGTTGATGTTGAGGAGTTTGATGTTGAGGTGATTGATTTGGTTGCTGTCTTCGCCGTTGTCTCGGGTGTTGTTGCCGTGGTTGTTGTCTCGACTGTTGTTGTTGTTGTTGTTGTCTCGGCTGTTGTTGTTGTTGTGCCAGACGGGATTCACATAGTCGACGTGAGCGTCTCACACCGCCGACACTGGCTTCATTTGTGGTGGACAAGTGACGGTCGGTGGAAGGCTGGCACGATGATGACGTCACCATTGAAGACCCGTCACTTGGCCGTCCTACAGCGCTGCCCGAGCGAATCTGGCGACGACGGCAGCTGGCCGCGTCGTGGTCGGCGGCGGTGTCTGTCGTGACAGAAGCGCCTGCAACACGCTGGTTTTGTGGCGGCGAGACAGCTGCGACAGCCAGGTGGAAACATCGGCGTCGTGTCTTCACACAGGTCTCGACTGGTTCTGCCACTCTGCTGTGAGAAGTTGCCACCGTGGACTGAGTCGCACAATCGCCAGGCAACACCCGACTAGTACTAGCAGGAGCTAACACTGAAGCAGTGCTGGTGGCGCACGAGGCCCGACGACTGGGGACGTCATCACCACCTGACTCCGCTGGTATGGTGGCGTTGCGCCGACGTGCAGACCGACGCACCGGCACGTCCCTCACAACCGTGCGGCCGGCAGTTGACGGAGCGTCAGTGGTCGTACGTCGAGCGCGAGATTTCGAGACGGCACCGGCCGGCGGTCGACCAGCACGAGACCGCTTGGTCACAATGGGCCGACGCACATCACGAGCATGACTGTCCATGTCCGAGGATTCAACGAGAGGCAACGATCGCGGCCGTTTGGACGCTCGTCTGCTGACAGACGTGCGCTGAAAAACTGTGCCGCAGTGAGAAACCGATGACGAATCGCTTGAGACAGAGTGTTCAAGTGAAGTAAGGGTCGGCACAAGAGGAGTGGAAGATGACACGACCGTAGATGTTGATGCAGTGATCGAAACACACGATGAAACAGATGATGGGGTCGATTGAGGAGCCGATGTCGTCGGGCATGAAGCCTCCGGGGATGTAGCAAGTGGTATTGCAGACGACACAGAAGACAACACCGAAGCTGAAGGGATGGTTGATGCTGTGGCAGGAAGTTCTTCTAAATCGGGCAGTTCATCGTCACTTTGTGCCTGGCAGAAAGACCAGCGGGGCGGTGCACTTTCCTTGTGGTCGCAAGACTGCGGCGCCTCTGGTTGAGACGGCAAGGCGTCGACTACGTTGAGAGATCGAGATGGCGGCGAAGGAGATGAAGATGAACAAGACAAAGATGAAGACGAATATCCCATATGCAGCTTCCTTACGGCGGACGATCTTGACGGTGAAGATAGTTTTCCTTGTTTTTTCAGTTGACCGAGAGCGTTCACAAGTTGAGGAGTGGACAACATTGTCAAATGAGACCGAGAAGTGCTTTCCGCTTTGTGAGGTGTATTAATCAGAGATGAGTCTTCAACATCTGATACGCAGGATGTTGAGTCCTGCTTCCGGGGAGATTTGTCCGAGCAAACAGTGAATGCACTGTTGATTCCATCAAGCATAAGCACATCAACAGCTCGTGAATCATCGCCCGATTTGACAGTGCAAGTTTCAGTGTCTAGTGTTGATCGCTCGGTCACATTGCATCTACGAGCATCTTGTGAAGACGAAGCCAACAACACGCCCGCACACCCGTCCGTCTCTGAGACAGAGCCCTGTTCACAGCCAGGCTCTTGCTGAGGGAATGTACTCTGCTGCTCTTCCGCTACGCCTGGTTCTCGATGCTCAACAACATCTCCGTCACACATCGACCCAGATGACCCGGCATACGCTGCAATTGTGCTAGCTTGAGATGCCAATGTCGTGGGCGCGCAGCAAATTGTTGCATCAATGCAATTCGCCACATCAACGTGGACGAGAACTTTATCACATTCTCGAGTGACACCCGAAATGTCTCGATCTTCCGCTGTACATTCTAGAGAAGATTTGACATCTATCCTGTCAGTTATAGCACCGCAGTGGTTGGTATTTACCTGATATATGGCTGCAGTTGATGGACCTATATCCTGTGAATCACAAAATAGTGAGTCTGCCTTGTCTGTTTGTTCCCGAGAATGACCACCCTCATGAGATGGCTCGGATATGAGTCCAACATCAACCTCTGGCTCAATGTTCTGTGTTTCCTTATTACCGGCACAATGGCCGAGAATCTGAGTGTCCGCCCATTCTTCTGCGTCACACTCATCCATGTTTTCACTGACACCTCCCCCGGGAAGAGGATCCTCAGTTTTAGTGCTTCCACTCGAGCAGACGGCAATGTGAGACGTATCTGGCGATGAGCAATCAATTGGTCCCCAAGTTGACTCTTTCACAGCAGAACCAAACGTCAACAATGTTCCTTTAGCAGGTCGTTCGACAAGCTGAGTTTCAATGAGATCCTGCGTGTGTGGCAGAAACTCCTCGTCTTCATCAATGTCGTGCAGTTCATTGGCACGACCACAGTTATCAAGTCCAGCAGCGTCGGTAGCAGCGCGACCAAAGCCACTCGGTACAGCCTGTGTTGCTATCAAGTCCTGATCAAGCTCCTCGGACGCGTCTTGTGAGCTCGCCGAATGTTGAGTCTGACTCGAGCACCGACTGTCGCCGGATCTACAGGCAGACGATCTGATTACTTGAGTAGCAATCATGTCCTGGTCGACTTCGTCAACACCGCTCGGCTGACGTTCTGAATCAGCAGCCTCGCTCATCCTGGCAACGCTCTCTGACATCACAAGATCAGGATGTTCTGAGCCGTCCTCGGCGCGGCCACAGTCATCAACGTCCTGATCAAACTGAGTCTCCTGCCAGTCCTCCTCGGCATCTCCGCACTGCTCGTCGTCCAAAACAGTCTCGTCTACACACAGATTGTCATCGGTAGTGGAGCGGTGCGGTGGCGAAGTTGCACAGAGCGATGAGTTAGTGTCACGGGTCAGTGACCCTGCTGAAAGGTCGTCGAGCCGGCACGAGACAGCGAGCGCCTCTTCATCACTGTCCGGAACCGGCGAGTGAACAGTCATAGCCTCGAGAACCTGTGACTCTTCAAGTGTGCTGTCCGCGACCACGTTACAAGCAGCGGAGACGCGTACATTATGCCCGGACTCAACCCGCCCCATCAGCCCAGCACATGCACCGACACCATCCCTTGTTGGTGCTGTGATCGCAGTGGAGGGACAGACGGCGGTGCCAACATCACCAGTTGTGCAGGAGAACGACCCGGCAAACAGATCGTCTTCGCTGTCGAAATCACAGTTGGTGCTGAGCGACGAATCTCCCCCGTCACAACGGTCTGCAGCCGAGGCCGTATTGTCTGCGACAGCAGCAGCTTCCAGTAAGGCCTCGGTATCACCGTCCAGTTGAGGCTGAGTTTCACCAGCGCATACCGCCTCCACCGAAGGTGACCAATTTTCCTCCTCGAAATCAGTCAAGCTTTCATCGTCAGACATTATGCGCAGGGCCCAGTGTTAACAGATTCAACGACTGCAGTGTCAGAACAAAACGCCACGTTATTTGGTATCAGCAACGCTATAAGTCGTCGGTCTGCCATTCGCACGGTACTGGAATTTAAAAATCACGATTGTAACCAGGATCTAGACTGAGTAACTAATATTGTAGTTAACGACTACTAGTACTTAACCTCGTTCAATAACAACCCAATATACTCAAACAATTTACGCAAGCAAGTAAATGCCACCGTATTTACAATCAAATTTGAATTACAATCAAACACGTGATAGCAAGGAATTAAATCACGAATGATTTGGCCAGAAAATATACTTAAAATCAACTGTAAAGGGTTTACAAACGACCCACTTACAAAAAAAACAATGGATACCACATTTACTACCGTATTTCAAAAAAGTTGCAGGCTACATAAAACTTGTTATTCTCGAACGATCATCACTCCACGTCTCGCACCCACCGATTTACCCGTCTTTTAGAAACGTACAACTGGCAACAACTGGCAGCCCCGACTAGGATCTCTAGCACGAGATAATACAGGTGCTGACGTCAGTTGGTTTGTTTTGGTATTTTCGTGATGAGGTCGTTCAGTGCAGTGGTTTTTTGTTCATGTGCGTTGGCATTTATATGCAAGTGCACATCCCTGCCTATTCTTACCTCGATCTCGCAACAGATTCTGGACTTGTTGAAGTCTGATAATTGTAGTTTGCCTATGAACGATGTGAAATACTTCACCTCCAACGTCGGCTTCAAGGTGGATGTTGATTCGGATCTTCTTGATAATGGTCCTCTACAGTGTTCTTCATTGTCTCATCCGAACTCGGGAGATTTTCAGATCGTGTACTGTCAAATTCTGTTGCTATTCATGAGGAGGTTGTGTTCCGTTTACAAGGCGCACAATCAAACGCCACACTTGAATTCAACGGTCGGAGATACTCAAGACATGTGCCTATCTGCTGCTTCGCTACTGCTCAATCTACGTCCTGCAAATGGAACTCGTTCGTCGAAGGTGTTTGTGCAGAAATGCGTGCAGGAATGTCAGCCGGGCAATGGAGTCGACTTCTGCCAATCGCTCATGTTCATTGGCGCCGTGGTGAAGCAGCACCAGCCGCTAACTCCGACTGTTTCTTCAGGTGAGAACGACAGTCTCAGTTTCCACCTTCATCGTTCTGTAGCGTTGGTGAGTGGCGTAGCTGGAAACATTATTAGAATTACTGATTTTGTTTAAACTTTCTAACATTAAATATCCATACAGCTGCGTATTTTACGCGACTATAATTTTTACGCTGAAAACCACTCGTACGACGGTTATTTCAGCTAGCATGTGTTACTTCCGTCTGGAAGAGTTGTAGTTGTTTCATCAATTTCATTGTACATTTCCGTTCAATTTTTCCATATCTGTTTTGAGCGTAAAATCTACTCAGTACACTATTTTTCTTCAAGAATTACACACACGCATACATACATACATGTTTTAAGTCCTCTTTCTCAATGGCACACGCACTGTGTTTGTGCCTGTGACGCCGGCTTGATGCTTATGTTAGGCGGGGTCGTTGATGTAGCTGCACCAGCGGCCAAATCCAACCACACACCGGCCACTGTCTTCTCCGCTGCCGGAGCTGGTACTGGTTCCACTGCCGGAGTTGCTCCTGGTTCCGCCGGAGTTGCTCCTGGTTCCCCTCGCGGAGTTGCTCCTGGTTCCGCTGCCGGAGTTCGTACTGGTTCCGCTGCCGGAGTTGCTCCTGGTTCCGCTGCCGGAGTTCGTAATGGTTCCGCTGCCGGAGCTGGTACTGGTTCCGCTGGCGGAGTTGCTCCTGGTTCCGCTGGCGGAGTTGCTCCTGGTTCCGCCAGAGTTGGCACCGGTGCTGGTTCGCAGACGACCACGCAGCGAGTTAATGAGTCACACGTCGGCAACACGTCGTCGTCGTCGGCCACAGCAGATAACAACACAGGCGAGTGTTTGATAGTGTTGGTCATGTCAGTGGCGTAGCTAGGAGCTCTGTCTGGGACACAGGTGAGTGTTTGATGGTGTTGGTCATGTCAGTGGCGTAGCTAGGAGCTCTGTCTGGGACACAGGTGAGTGTTTGATGGTGTTGGTCAGGTCAGTGGCGTAGCTAGGAGCTCTGTCTGGGACACAGGTGAGTGTTTGATGGTGTTGGTCAGGTCAGTGGCGTAGCTAGGAGCTCTGTCTGGGACACAGGTGAGTGTTTGATGGTGTTGGTCATGTCAGTGGCGTAGCTAGGAGCTCTGTCTGGGACACAGGTGAGTGTTTGATAGTGTTGGTCTGGTCAGTGGCGTAGCTCGGAGCTCTGTCTGGGACACGAGCTCGACAACTTCAAATATTGAACAATGACACTCTCTCAATAGCAAGTCATATGACTCCATTTTCTCCTAAAATTATCAAGATTCTCAACGCTGGCAACAGCTCTCAACAACGAGGGCCGCTGCTGCGTACAACAAGATTTTGACGGCCAAATGACGCAACTTTATTTTATTTATTTTTTTCTGCATTTTAACTATCATCTTAACTTTAACGTTTATGCCTCAGCTTTATTTTACCAGACTTGAGCCTCAGATTTACTTGACCACCGTTTTAACCAAGTTCCTACTACTTGAAATAACTCCAACACCGTGGTACCTATGACTATGCTTTTATTGTTTATACATATAATGACTATCTATGTTGTAAGATGCTTCTAAAAACCACGTAGTGGATGAGTGTCGCAATACATGAAATGAAATGTACTCTCCAAGTGCGACTTTGAACTCCAGCATATTTGTGTGTGTGTGAGGCAGTTGGTGTGAACGTGGCTCCATCTGTTGGTCAGTCTGTCATAACAGCGTCACCGGTCAATAAGCACAAGAAAATCACTGCTTCATCACCTGCTCACAATCACACTGATTCACAAGCCTCGGCGCTGACACACGCTGCCACTCAATCTACACCGCCATTTAACACCACCTCACGTTCGACACACACTGTCCGTCCTACTGACAGTGCAGTCAGCGCTGACAACAAGACAGTGACGGCGCCTGAACCAACACACACCGCCACCGCTGCACACGACAATGTACACACTGACTTGCATGAGAGCAAGCACAATAATGACAGGTCGCAGTGGGACAGTGTTGACAGCCGACAACAAGATCACCACAAAACGCAGCAAGTGCACTCGAACCACGGTCAGTTGTGCCCATGTCTCTATGTGTGTGTGTGTGTGTGTGTGTGTGTGTGTGTGTGTGTGTGTCCGTGTGTGTGTGTCTGTGTGTATGTCTCTATGTGTGTGTGTCCGTGTGTGTGTGTCTGTGTATGTGTCTGTATTTGTGTGTCTATGTGTGTGTGTGTGTGTCTGTGTGTGTGTCTGTATTTGTGCGTGTATGTGTGTGACCATGTAAGTAAAGTAAGTAGATTGGACTTTATTGCACTCCAATAAGTTGGTTTTTCAGTACAATTTCAAACAATATATGAATATACACAAACACTTACATTCTCACTGACGAATATTTGCACACATATATGCATACTTACACGGTATGGATATATTACATCAAATGACACTTGCACACACACACACACACAAATACACATACGCACACACGCTCACACACATAAGTGTATGTGTGCGTATGTATCTGTGTACATATATGTATGCGTGTGTATGTATCTGTATGTATATTTGTTCGTGTATATGTATATGTATGCGTGTGTGTTTATTTGTGTACACGTATATGCTTGTGTGTGTGTGTGATATATATGTGTATGTATGTGTGTGTATCTGTACATATATGTTTGTGTATGTCCGTATTTATGTATGTGTATGTATGTGTGTGTGTGTGCTTGCACGTGCACAGAAGCAGTACAGTCGGCTCCAGTAGAGTGGACGGTGGGAGAACGAGCCCCGCCGGCGGCTCAACCACCAGACAACGGCACCCCGTTCTTCTCCTACTTCGTCACGCTGGTAGTCGTGTGTATCATCTTCTTCCTGGTGATGCACAACAAAAACAAGGTGTGTGTGAGTCAGTTTTTGTGTGTGTGTGTGTGTTTGTGTATGTGTATTACATACATGTATTTACAATCACGTACTCATTTGATAATAATATACAAGTAAGCACGCACACACATGCGTGTCCGTGTGTGTTTATTTCTTTGTGTGTGTGTATGTATTCGTGTGTGTGTATTTCTTGCGAGTTTTTTCGCGTGTGTATGGGTGTGTCTGTGTATCTGTGTATATATTTATTGGTATTTATTCCTGTGTGTATTTCTTGCGAGTTTTTTGTACGTGTGTATGGGTGTGTCTGTGTATGGCCGGGGACGCACTGGGCGTTTTTTTGCCGTCTTCGTGGTATCAGTAGTGGCGTGCATGAAGCTATTGCGCCGTACACATTGAGCGTCAAACTAACCGAGCGTTTGTTTTGTCGTCGACGACAGCAATGTTGCCGCTCACTGCCACTACTGTCACGACGGCAAAAATGTCGTCGACGTTTATTTTGCCGCCCACGCGGGTGGTGGCCCACGTGACTAAATGCGCTGATACACACTTGTGCTTGTCGCTGGCAGCATAGCGTGTTGCAGTGTTGATTCTATCGTGTCAGCGTCATTGTGTCAGCGTGTGTTCTGGTTTAACTTTGTATTGCGAGCATTTGTATTGCGAGTATTTCCACTGGCTGAATTTAGTTCCTCAGTCTGGTATTTTCACGTTGTATGTGATTTTCCAACATATTATGCAGTTCGTCGAATGAAGAGATTGACATTCTGAAGCAATTGAAAAATTTATCTTCATCGTTTCTCAAGTCAGGAAACAGTGTGTAAAAGGCTCCAACATTCTCTCTCTTTCGATTAATAGGATGAACCCAAATTAACCTGTTTTTTCGCCGTTTCTTTGCTTGACGACGATATAATAACAATGCAAGCAATTGTTTTTTATCCATGTTAACTTGAAATGATCGGGAAGACGCAGTACTAGTAGCAATATATACAACACTGGTACGCACCCTGACTGCACTGTGGTCAGTGAACAAATGAGTGACGTCTGTGAGTGAACGGACGAGAAGACGACAAAATAAACGCCAAGTGTGTTCCCACTTGAGCGGCGACGGCAAAACGAACGCTCGGCACAAAAACGCCTAGTGTGTCCCCAGCCTATCTGTGTGTATATTTATTCGTATTTATTCGTGTGTGTGTGTGTGTGTGTATTTCTTGCGAGTTTTTTGTACGTGTGTATGGGTGTGTCTGTGTATATGTGTGTATATTCATTGGTATTTATTCGAGTTTGTGTGTTTGTGTATGAGGGTATTGATTTTTGTTGAAACATGGTGTGTTCTAGGAAGTGGCTGTCGGAATATTGGCAGAATGTTTATAATATCGGTTCGTTTACAATCTTGTGTGTGTGTGTGTGTTTGGATGCTGGTTTATTTATGTTTTGTGTGTGTGTGTGTGTGTGCTGGTTTGTTTATGTGTGTGTATTTTTTGCTGTTGGGACATTCCGTATTGAGCATACAGATCATCTTCCTCATAATATTTTTCTCACTGGTTCAGCAATGTTCAGTGTATAATAATAATTGTGTTAATGTGTCAGTGAGGACTCAATTCAATTATAATAATGCACAGTACAAATACATTCTGTTGAATGCTTAATATATATAGCCACTGACACATTACATCCAATTGTTACATTTCATAATGTAAATTCATGGCGATAATGTTTAATTTGCATCTCCTTATTGTGCTATATTATGTGAATTCACCGAGGTAATGTGTTCATATGTGTGTGTGTTTGTGTGTGTTTGTGTTAATGTGTGTGTGTGTGTGTTCATGTTTGTGTGTGTGTTTATGTGTGTTTGTGTGTTCATATGTTTGTGTCATATGTGTTTGTGTGTGTTTATGTGTGTGTGTGTGTGTAGATTATGGGTCTGGTGATAGAGGGCAGACGGAGAGATTCCAGACGACGTACTCGCGGCAGCTCCTACACGAGACTCAACAGTGAAGAACCGGCCCCAATCTCCCACCAAACTCGGCAAGAAGTGACCAAAAATATTATCTACTAATAATCCTATCCGTGTCATTTCGCTAGCTGTGTGCCTGCCGTATATTGCAATATGTGTGTGTGTGTGTGTGTGTGTATGTGTGTGTGTGTATGCTGCATGTGCAATCAAGCTTAATATAGGCTCGCTCGCGCACACATGCCAATGGTATAATGGTAACAGCATCGTGTTGCTACCATGGTATCATAATGTTGATACCATGGTATCATTGTCTAGCTGCCTGTGATTTGTTGTTAGTAATATGGTCATATTTGTGTGTGTGTGTGTGTGGCGTGTAATATTACAGTATTGTGTGTTGCAGTCTACTGTATGTGTGTGTGTGTGTGTGTAAGCAGTCCTATTGTTGTCTTTATTCATGGGCATTATTGCATGGGGACACGTTGACACCCACACACAAACACCCACACAAATACACAAACACCCACACAAATACACAAACACCCACACAAATACACAAACAAATACACACACACACACACACACAAATACACACACAAACACAAATACACAAACAAATACACACACACACACACACAAACAACCACACAAATACACACAAACAAATACATACAAATACACACACACACACACACATACACAGTATTGTTGCAAAGTCGTCCGTGTTATAAGCTTTGCAACAGTGATTATGCATGATTGCAATATCTCTACTATTTCAACTGTTATATATATGATGATGTGTTGCTTGCTTGGTTTCATTCATGTGTGTTTGTGTGTGTTTTGAGTGTGAATTTAGGGCTTTCGCTGTGCCTGTGTGTGTGTGTGTGTGTGTGATTGGGCCAGTATTGTGGTTTTATTGGGGGGAGGATAGTATGTGTATGTGGCGTGCGCCCCAGCGTGGTTTATTATATTTATCTTAGTTGAGTCATGGATCACAGTTTAGCTGGGTAATTTTCGTCTGTGGTCGTAACGAGACGGCGGTGTTTTTGTGTGTGTGTGATAATGTTGCGCCGGTGTTAATGTTGTTAGTTCTGTGCTTAATAAACATTTGTTGAACACACATGTGTGTGTGTGTGTGTGTGATTTCTGATTGTTACTATTGACGATCAAAATATCCTGCCGACTGCTCTAACAAACACAAGCAATTGTTGTACGGAGGTGCTATTTGATACATTGTCACGTGTAGTTGTTCTGAATAAATTACCTCGTAAATTGCTTGAGGTAGCGACTAAATGCGATATTATATAAAAAAGTTAGAATAGTCAGTTAGTTCAAAAAGTAGTATTATCGAGTTGAAAATATGTTTTGTACTCTGAGTGAAGATAGATGAATGCATGAAAAACAAATTACATTTAGATATTTGCATGAGGTTCAAGCTATGTGAATAATTCAAGTCAATCTTATGTTTTTGGGGTTTGAGGTTAGAGTTTAGGTGTTCATTTTGCTTCGCAGAGAACAGTGACAAGAAGGATATCATCCTTCAACTCTGAGAGACGATCTCTTGAAGATATGATCCTCCACATCTTGGCATCTGGGATCTGGAAAATATTGCTGTTTAACAAGAAAGTGATAGAAAAGTTTCCACACACAAATATTGCACAATGTTAATACAAATATTACTCGTATTAATATTACTTATTACGCGCTCATGATCATACATATTACGTATATTATTGTGCATTTGTGCATTGTATGTGTGTTTGTGTTGATGTTGGTATGTGTATAGAAGCTGTTGTTCGTATTGAAACTACGGACAACATACACAAACACACACACACACGTGCACAAACACACCGGTACCATAGAAACTATGTGTGTGTGTTGGTGTTTTCAGTGTAGATTTCTTTGGTGTATCAAGGGTGAAAGTCGTGTATATTTCAGCTTCGAATTCGAGGAATTTCGTATGTTTGCTTACTTTTTATATTTTTATAAGTCGAATATGCTTATAAGCATTTTTGAATTATTATTCGAGATTCTATTGGAAATTCGCATTTCGATTCAATTAATATAAGCATTTTCCAATGTTTGTATAATTTTTTAAATTAGATGTATAATTCAGGAGGCTAGAATTTCCCAGTTTTGACGTTGGAAATCTCGTGAATTAGCACCGGCACATCTTTGCATTTGGTCTCATCAGGGCAAATTTGGATATATTCAATACGGTAGGATCGATTTTGCGCAAGTATAATATATTTTGTTGCTGAGCTTATTGTGGGAATATTATGCGTCTGTTGAATTGCAAGTTAATTGAGTGATGTTGTGTGAATAAATGGCGTGCTATTGCCAGTTGCTATTTCGCAAGCTGAACAACTCAGTGAGCTAATATTACTCTGTCACAAATGTACCCAATCGTGGTGAGTTGGCATATTATCATGTTTCAGGTATTATTAACTATGAACTGATTTTATTGTGAGGTTTTATATCTATACCTGGATTCCAGTGATTTTTGCCTAAATCGACTACTATTAGTTACTTCATACAAATCTGCAAATTATACGTTAAAAATATTGTATACTGTTTTTATATCCATAATACAATTAAACTATTATAATTCATACATCAAAAATAATCCAGAATGTGTAATGAGTTATCAATTATTATCGGCCAAATGTACAAAAGTATACAAATTCAACACATATTTTCATGAAACTGTGTAAAACTTTCCTGGGGATTTAAACCGGGAATTTTTTCACAATTATTTATTGTCTTCATTTTAAGTTGTTTATTTGCGAAATTTTATTATCTGAATCTGTTTCAGGAGAGTGAGGAAGGTGAAGATTTGTTGGTCAATAATAAAACCAGTGATAAACCTCGTGGATTTTGTTGCAAGGTGCTTCACTTTTTAAAAGGTGACTCACTTTATCAACCACAATTACGATGTTTGAGGTGTTTTGCTACCAACAAGCGTAATTATTGAAGATCAATCAACAATAAATCTAAAAATAGACAATAAAATATATGGTTAAATGAATGATAAATTATAATTTACATTTAATGCAGTGATGTTTTATACATTATGGTGTATACTAATTAAATGTGTTTAGGTAGTACATAAAACTTGCTAAACTAAAAGGAAAAAAATGAAAAACAATCAACAGTGTTTATACAGTTAATTTGTAGATTTCCAGTATCAAGAGTTATTGCATGATTGAATATTGGAGGCTTGGTTACGTCGTGTTCAACAGGCACTTGGTCTACCAGACAACTGATTGACTTGAGCGACCGGGAAACTGTGGTGCGCACCACACTCCGGGAACTGGTTCTCTATATCATCTTCCTGGTTCTGCTGTGTATCGGTATAGTTCTCAAATCAGTTACGCATGTGTGTGTGTGTGTTCTGTGTTTATGACATTTACTACAGCCAAGAGAGAATGTTTATACACCGTTTCAGGCTAGTGTATCGTACGCAATCAGTGTAATTGGGAATCTCATCAGAAAAGTGGCATCTGTGATGGAAAATATAGTAAAACCTAGTAATTATAGTAAAATATAGTAAAATATAGTAAAATTATAAGTAGATATAGTAAATATAGTAAAATATAGTAAATTGATTAATATGTATATCCTGTTGCCAATTTGTGACATGATAGTGTATTTATTTCAGTGATAATGTGAGTGCATTATTAAGCTGTACAATTATTACACTTCCAATCTGCGCACCATTTCACCCTCCAGAACAAATTTGTAATGTAATATAATGTGTAATGTTTCACTTCACGTGTTTTAAGATATTTGAATGTGTGTTAAATTTTGCCTCTCAAATTTTAGCGCACTATTAACAGTGTATTAATTCGACTAGATTTCTGAAGAAGCACTTACATTTATGGACAAATGTTTATGAGCAAATACAAACACAACGCCGAGTGCGAGTAAGTAAGTTTATTTGCCACAATAACATGCAAGAGATAAGAAATAAGACGATTTTCAATCAGTTATGTGAGGACAATTACTGCCAGCAACTCTTGAAAATATAGTCAATATGCAAGTATATCAACATTGGCACAAGCGATTGTGTGTGTTGTGTGTGTGTGACATTTGGCATGACCTCTCCCACCATGTTGTGTGTGTCATGCAGTGACATTTGGCATGACTTCTGCCACCATGTTGTGTGTGTCATGCAGTGACATTTGGCATGACCTCTCCCACCATGTTATGTGTGTCATGCAGTGACATTTGGCATGACCTCTCCCACCATGTTGTGTGTGACATACAGTGACATTTGGCATGACCTCTCCCACCATGTTGTGTGTGACATACAGTGACATTTGGCATGACCTCTCCCACCATGTTATGTGTGTTGTGTGTGACATTTGGCATGACCTCTCCCACCATGTTGTGTGTGTCATGCAGTGACATTTGGCATGACCTCTCCCACCATGTTATGTGTGTGTCATGCAGTGACATTTGGCATGACCTCTCCCACCATGTTGTGTGTGTGTCATGCAGTGACATTTGGCATGACCTCTCCCAACATGTTGTGTGTGACATGCAGTGACATTTGGCATGACCTCTCCCACCATGTTCTTCTACACCAACGTACTGTCCACCATTCTGCTCGACACGCCCTACACTGACACCAAGAACACATTCAGAGGATCCACCCAAGTACTCGACTTCTGGCGTGTATGTCCATACACACACATACATACACATATACACACATATATACATACACATACACATATACACACATACACACACACATACACATGCACACACATACACACACATACACACAAACACATATACACACATACACACACA
>OU696588.1:357500-362500 GCA_916048095.2 Sacculina carcini | reverse complement strand
CACTCACTCACTCTCACACACTCACTCACACACTCTCACACCATACTGTGTACACTATTACATGTACACCATAAAATGTATACCATACATTGTACACCATATATTGTACACCATATATTGTACGCCATATCATGTACACCATATATTTTACATCATACCATCTACACCATATATTGTACGTCATATCATGTACACCATATAATGTGTACTATATAAAGTGTAGCATGGAGCGACGCACAAATAGGGTAGTGCCACATGTTGTGGTGTACATTATATAACATGTACACCATATTATGTACACGATATCATGTACATGAAAAAGAACATTACACACTTCATACAGGGGCCACATGTACAGAGGAATTAGCAAAAAGGTTTTTTGTAGGGAAAATGTAATGCATAGGTAGAACATATATTTTATTTAATATTTATGAGTGAGTCAGTTGTTGTTTGATAAAATGAGTGAGTCAATTATTGTTTGAGATCATGAGTGAGTCAATTGTTGTTTGATATCATGAGTGAGTCAATTATTGTTTGATATCATGAGTGAGTCAGTTATTGTTTGATATCATGAGTGAGTCAATTGTTGTTTGATATCATGAGTGAGTCAGTTATTGTTTGATATAATGAGTGAGTCAATTATTGTTTGATATCATGAATGAGTTAATCATTGTTTGATATCATGAGTGAGTCAATTATTGTTTGATATCATGAATGAGTTAATCATTGTTTGATATCATGAGTGAGTCAATTATTGTTTGATATCATGAGTGAGTCAATTATTGTTTGATATCATGAGTGAGTCAATAGTTGTTGTTTGATTATGATTATGTTGTCAGATAATCAACAGTACGCCAACTTCGAGAAACTGTCATTTCACCAAGTGCAGTTCAACTCTGCTTTGGCCTTACTCATGTTCTTCGCCTGGATCAGACTGTTCAAATACATCAATTTCAACCGCACCATGACTCAACTCAGCTCCACATTGTCTCGAGTCAGTCCAACACGCAACATTCTCCTCTTTGCTAGCTTATATCGAGCTCACTGAAATATTTCTTCACAATCAATCGCTCATTTGTGTTATAATACATACATGTGTGTATATGCATGTGTGTGTTTTTGTGTGTGTATGAACTCGAGCCATATGTATTATTGTTGGACCTTGTGTCAATAAAATACTACTACTATGTGTATGTGTGCATAAGTTTTCTATGTATGTGTTTTACGCGTATGTATGTGTGTTTATACGTGTGTTTATACGTATGTGTATATGTGTGTGTGTGTGTGTATGTTTGTGTTTATACGTGTCTGTGTGTGTGTGTGTGTTTGTGTGTGTTTGTGTGTGTTTGTGTTGAGCAGTGCGCAAAAGACATTGTCGGATTTTCCATTATGTTTCTCATCATTTTCTGCGCGTTCGCTCAGATGGGATATCTACTGTTTGGAACACAGGTGAGAGCGTTTTCCCATGTGTTATCAAGCCATACCTTCAAAGATAGGGGCTTGTTCATGTATGTGCTTATCTATGTGCTCACGCTAGCGCATGTGTGTGTGTGTGTGTGTTGGGATGTAGGTGAAGGACTACAGCACGATGACATTCGCCACGTTCACTCTACTGAGAACAATTCTGGGAGATTTTGACTTCCAGGAGATTCAGTCTGCCAACCGCGTGTTGGGACCTGTCTTCTTCATTGTCTACGTGTTGTTTGTGTTCCTCGTTCTCATGGTGAGTGCGATGACTCACCTAATTGTGATTACGGAAAATGAGCTGGACTCGGATTATCCCGTCTCCATATCCTCATACATTTATCAATTTCCCTCTCTTTAATGAGTTTATATTTACGCCCATTACGGTTTCATTACTTGAACTATTCCACTCATCCATGCATCTATAATCATATATCATCTATCTATGTGTGTGTGTGTGTGTGTGTGTGTTTCTGTGCTGTATGTCTGCTGTGTTGTCTTATTCAATATGTATGTGTGTGTGCGTGTATATTTGTGTGTTTTTGCGTATGTAAACGTGAGTTTATGTTTGTATTTGTAGGTATATGTGCTTATTGTTTTGTGTATGTGGGTGTGTGTGTGTGTGTGTGTGCGCGTGATTGTGTATGTGTATGACTCTTGTGCTTGAGTGTGTGCATGTGTGTGTGTGTGTGTGAGCGCTTTTGAGACCCTCGGGTGAAAAGCGCGATATAAATGTCTTAATGTAATGTATGTGTGTGTGTGGTTAGAATATGTTTCTGGCCATAATTAACGAGACTTACACCGACGTGAAAACTCAAATAACAGCGTCGGGAGCCCAGTTTCAAATGGCCGACTATTTCCGACGAGGATACACCAACATGCTCAGTCAGTCAGCGTTCTATCAAACACCAATACTCACCAACACAATCAAACACTGCATGTGTGTATGTTTGTGTGTGTTCATATATGCGCCTTTATGTGTGTGTTCATATTTGTGTGTTCATATGTGTGTATTTTTTTTTGTTGTACATACATGTATTTACAATCACGTATTCATTGTATAATAATGTGCAATTAAGCACGCACACATGCGCGCGTTGTATATGCGAGTCAGTTCGGCGACCCGGTGATGGTTGCCGCGTTGCCGCGCACGACCGCCAGGCTGACCCGCTCTCTAAGCCAGGCCGTCTCGCGGGGCTCTCCCGAACGCTCTGTGTTTCGACGACCGATGATCTTGATTAGGTCGTCAAATGTGGACCCCAGTGTGTGTGTATATATGTGTGTGTTCATATGTGTGTGTATATATGTGTGTGTTAATATGTGTGTGTGTGTGCCTTTATGTGTGTGTGTATATATGTGTGTGTGTGTCTTTGTGTGTATATATGTGCCTTTGTGAGTGTGTGTGTGTGTGTGTGTTTATATGTGTGTATATATATGCCTTTGTGTGTGTGTGTGTGCTCTATATGTTTGTGTGTATATGTGTGTGTTTTATGTTTGTATGTGTGTGTGTGTTTTATATGTTTATGTGTATGTATGTGTGTGTGTGTGTTTTATATATTTGTGTGTATATGTCTGTGTTTTATGTTTGTGTGTGTGTTTTATATGTTTGTGTGTGCATAAATATGTGTGTGTGTGTGTGTGTATGTTTGTGTATTTTATGTATGTGTGTGTGTTTGTATTTGTATGTATGTGTGTGTGGCAGGTCAGACAGTGCACGGAGATGGAAGAATGATAGACGTGCAGTCAGTTCTCAAACTGGCCGACAACGATCATGACGGATGTCTGACATTCGATGAAATTCGCACCCAACTGAAAACGTCTCGTTACATACACACACACACAGACACACACACAAACATACACACATGTTCCTAAACAATCATTTGACATGCGACACAACAGAACAACAATCTTCATAAACGAACAATTCTGAAAAGATAAAATGTATGTGTGTGTGTGTGTGTGTGTGTGTCAGTGTATGTATGTGTGTGTATGAGTGTGCGTATGTTTGTCTGGGTGTGTATGTATGTGTGTGTGTGTGTGTGTGGCGGTGTGTGAGTTGACTAGTGAGCAAGAAACAAGAATGGCACGTGGATATATTCTCATTGTGTTGCAGGTGTAATTTCTCCGACCTGGAGATCGAGATGTTCTTCGCCAAGTACGACCAGAACGGAGACAGAACGTTGTCACACACAGAGATCGACCTGATGTTGTCAGACTTGGAGACGCATCGCTACACTCTGGAAGGTCGCAGTCGCCGTCACCCACCGTGATCACGTTTCCAGTAGAAATATTCCAAATAAGCATCAGTGTCATCCTTGTAGCCCAGCGGTTTATTAGTTAAATGCTCCAACTTCAATACAAATAACACTGAGTTAGAACCTGGACACAGGCAAGTGGCAGGAAATACGTCCAGTTCTTCTTGTGAACATTGTTTATAAGAAGTGTTAATTTGTGTTTATATTTCAGTATGCTGTATTAAATCGCCTCGTAATTGCGTATAATTGTTAGTTACGGTCTGTAAAGCATTATATATCATCCTCAACCATCCTCAACCATTATATACCATACCATCCTCAACCATCATATATCATCCTCATAAGCCGCTGTACAAGCCACAACACAAGAGAGTAGAAATCCAACATTGTAACAACGTGTGTTTGTGTGTGTTTTGTGTGTGCCTGTGTGTGTTTGTGTGTGTGTGTGTGTGTGTGTGTTTGTGTGTTTGTGTGTGTGTGTCTGTGTGTGTGTGTGTGTGTCTGTGTGTGTTTTGTGTTTGTGTGTTTGTGTATGTCTGTGTGTGTTGTGTATGTCTGTGTGTGTGTGTTTGTTTGTTGCAGATGACAACAGTTATGTGGGTGGTGGAAAATCGGCGACACAGTCCGGAGGTTCTGCAGTGGTCAACAATGCCGAACTGGCTGAGTGAGTATCATGCGCCACTTTCATCTCAAACTACATTCACTAACAGCCATACACTCACCAGACACACACACACACTCAAATATTCCTCATTTCAGTGACAAACATTTGTAGTAGAGAAGTACCAATGCAAACTATGCACGGAATTTCCTGACAAACAACTCGATCAACAAGAACATGAAAAAACTGCAATGACACTTTGATCGTTTGAGAAATATAATAATTAAAATCGGATGGCCAAATTGTTCCCAATTCCATTACTTGTCTGCTCCAGTCCTGTTAGAAACACATTTTCAGTTTGAAAGCCACTGGAATATGAGCTGACACTTGTATGCTCGTGTGTTGTGTTGTGCGGGAACAGTTTCTCGGACCGAGTGCACGAGCTTGAGACGACAATTGAATCAACCGCCACGCGTCTCAACTTATTGCTCGACACCATCAAGAAGGCGGTGGACAACAAGCAGCACACTACGGCATTCATCTACCGACTGAAGAACATCAACAATGATCCCAAATACGGTGATATGTGGCCGTGTTTGAGAGAAAACAAACACCGTTATCAAAGCCATCGTTCTTGAGTCTTGAAAGTGATGTAGATCTCTGACTAATTAGTTCAA
>OU696588.1:337500-355000 GCA_916048095.2 Sacculina carcini | reverse complement strand
TGTGTGTGTGTCAGTGTGTGTGTCAGTGTCAGTGTGTGTGTGTGTGTGTCAGTGTGTGTGTGTGTGTCAGTGTGTGTGTGTGTATGTGTGTGTGTGTGTGTGTGTGTGTGTGTGTGTGTGTGTGTGTGTGTGTGTGTGTGTGTGTGTGTGTGTGTCAGTGTGTGTGTGTGTGTGTGTCAGTGTGTGTGTGTCAGTGTGTCAGTGTGTGTCAGTGTTTGTGGCAGTTAGCGAGACACGCGAGGCACGTGCATTAGTATGAGTTCGCGCGACCAGCCGTGTTGTTTCTGCAGATGCACGCGCAGAGCTGACACGGTGGCCAGCGCTCGACGACACACACAGCAGCGCGTGAGGCCCTGGTGCCGCTTCATGTGGTCGTTGAGAGCAATACGCGACGTGTAACAGCGCCGACACACAACACATACGTGCGAACCGACACCACCCACCACTACATCCAACACACACACACACACACACACACACACACACAGGCATGAGCGTCCGCAACATGTTTGTCAGAGAACAGGGCACGAAAGCCTCGCTGCATATGCATACAAAAACTCCGCACGGAATATCTATCAGCTGACAAACACACATATAGATTGATAGACACATAGAAGGCGGCTTGTTCTGTTATATTTATGAGAAAACTGCTATCGTAACAGCTCAATATAAGCTGTGATTAATTCACTCTATTTGTCATATTCTGGCAAGTGCCAACTAATCTCGTGCCTAATCTGCGGACGCCCATGCGCACATACACCCACACACATACACACACACACCCACACACATACACACACACCCACACACAAACACTCAAGCATACAACACACAACAAACACACACGAACACACTCAAGCATACAACACACACACACACACACACGAACACACTCAAGCATACAACACACACACACACGAACACACTCAAGCATACAACACACAACAAACACACACGAACACACTCAAGCATACAACACACACACGAACACACTCAGGCATACAACACACAACAAGCACACACGAACACACTCAAGCATACAACACACAACAAGCACACACGAACACACTCAAGCATACAACACACAACAAGCACACACGAACACACTCAGGCATACAACACACAACAAACACACACGAACACACTCAAGCATACAACGCACACACACAACAAACACACACGAACACACTCAAGCATACAACGCACACAAACACACAACAAACACACTCAAGCATACAACACACACACACACAACAAGCACACACAAACACACTCAGGCATACAACACACACACACACACAACAAGCACACACGAACACACTCAGGCATACAACACACACACACACACAACAAGCACACACGAACACACTCAGGCATACAACACACACACACAGAGAGACGAGCTACAACGCTGGTAGTAACAGACACGTGGTACATGAGCGCTACGGTGATCAATCATTGTGACAATAATAACAATATTCAAGGGACAACGGTGTCAAATGTGCCCTAAAACTGACCGATGATCACACAATCACTCCTATTCTACCGCCACACCAAGTCATTCTTACTGGTCAGATCAAGTATATCGAGCCAATAAAAGGCTAGCACTGTGTAGGCTACCAACACACCAAACACTGACTACATTAAGGATACCAACACACCAAACACTGACTATTCAGGCTACCAATACACCAAACACTGACTACACTCAGGATACCAACACACCAAACACTGACTACATTCAGGATACCAACACACCAAACACTGACTATTCAGGATACCAACACACCAAAAACTGACTACACTCAGGTTAATGCCGAATCGATGGAATCAACACCAAATGGGACAAATACCAATTACCAGTGGTAACATTACAATAGTATTTTATGAAGTAACCACACCCGAGCACCGGGATAAAAGCGGACAAGAGGAATCAAGCAATTGATTGAGAACAATGCAAATGCGAGCAGAAACACAGAAAAATGCCTGTGTATAATTGATTATTGACGATAACCACCTGAAAGTATATGACAATAAATAAACAAAAACACTCGCATGGTTTTAGCAGAAAAATGAGCCATTAACACAAGAGATGAAGTAATATTGACTGAACAGAAACACAAATTGCTGATTTAGACGGAGCATTGTGTGATTCAGTACTGACCTTGAGCAACAGAATAGTCCATGGAAACAATGGACGAGTCAGAGGACTGTAGGGCTGCTGTCACACACACACACATACACACACACACACACACACACACACACACACACACACATACACACACACACACACACACACATACACACATATATACATGTTGGTGTCTGGAATCAGTTAGGGGAGGATATTGTAGGAGCTAACAGCGTAGGAACATTTAGAGAAAGACTGGTGAGTGTAAAATACTGGGAATTTCAGGGAAGATAGGTTACTAGTGGGTGGGTTGGAGACAGGACAGTACGAGCACAGCTCATCTCCTGTGGTAAACAAATAGCTGAGTACAAATAGCTGAATACACACACAATCAACAATAACCCCACGATGCCTCATTCTATACTTATTACATAGTGTGTATTATTTTTACAATTATTTGAAACACAAATCCTACCTTGTTTTAATGCAAGGTTTGGATTGGTATTTTAGAAACAAGAACGAAGATAAAAATAGTAGATCACACACACACACAATATATATACTACATAATTTACACATTAATAATTTTTTTCCAACTCTCTTTCTAGACTTTTTTCTTTTCGAACTCTCTTTCTCTCTGAATCTTTTGGGCGCTTCCGGTACATGGGGCCACCTTGGGGTGGTAATAGTGCTTGCACTCTTCCCATGCTACTGGATTTGCCTGTAATTAATAATAATAATAATAATAAGAGAAAGAGCAGTAGTGAGGACGTGAGGTAGGAAAGTTGGTGCTGCCTGCATGTACCTGCATGTTGTGTGTTGAAGTCTGGCGGTGTGCAGTGAGAGACGGCGCAGTCGAGCGCTGCCAGACCAGTGTTGGCAGCAGTGACAGACACATTCTCATAGGCTATCACACGACCCAAAGTGGCGCCACATTCGTCCAGCACTGGCGACTCTGCTGCGTCACAATTGTCACCAGCAGCAGCAGTAGCGCCGGCGTCCTCATCGACCAGCAGGTAGGAATCAGTGGCCGCGGAGGACTCGACAGACATCTCCATCTTGACGCTGGCCGTGTCATTCACAACTGCCTGTTTCTCATGATAATGATGAGCGGGAGACAAGACGCTGACTGAATCTCGCGTCGCCTCAACGCCACCTGCCTCAGCAGACGCAGAGTCATCGAGCGCGTGGTGTAGGGGCGGTGACTGCTCGGTGACCGGGGAACAAAGACGCACGCGCTTGCCATCGCTGTCAGTCAGTGGTGGAGGGGGATCTCGCTCGCACGCAGACACCGACGAGACACAGACTGGTGCCTCGGTGCCGGCGTCTGTCTCGTTCACGACCACAACAGGCGGGGCGGCGGCGTCAAACGACTGAAACAACACGAAATAATCGATCAAATTGCGCCGAGTTTGCCCAGGTTCTACAGCCAACTTCACTTCATTTTCTCAGCATTATCATGCGACTGAACCAATATAAATCACGTGAACACTATTTACTGATACCGCTGTGATGTCAACCTGCTATTGTAGATGCAAGTGACTTGATTACACTTCCCTATACTCGCTGTTTGTTGATGTGTGGGACTCTTTGATCACCCTGTACTACTAGCCTAGGCAAATATAACAAAATGAAAAACAAAGAAACATGATGGAATCAGCTGACAGTTAGCTCGGACAAATATTATCGTGGATTATTCACCATTTGTATATCAAAAGAGATCTAATCGTCTCAGAGTCTATTTGCTTCTGCTTAATTTCTCCACAGAAACCAAGCGTTCATTAGTGAGTGCAATCAGGACTGGTCCCTGGCACCGTGGCAAACACCTGCGACTGTGAGAGAGTCGACGAGTCACCCAGCACCTGCTGTGTCGGCGCACAGTGAGGTGCATCTCCTGCCGCCATCATCATCGACATGCACGGCTGACTTCGGTGTTGTTTGGAGACGGGGCGGCACGAGGAGCCGGAGGAACAATTGAGAGCCGAGCCGCTGAGACCGCTGATCTGCAGCAGCTCGGCCATGCGCAGAAATGAGGCCAGGCGGCGTTCAGCCACTGTCACGCGGCCGCAGTACATGAAATCAACAAGCGCGCGCAACTCGCCACCACCAACCTCCGGCATGCAAAATACCACGTGCTTACCATCGTACTCCTGATACACACACACACAGGCAGCGAATTAGCTTGGTCGTAATTAGCAAACTCTTCATATTTATATAAATTTGATTAAACCATATTAATTTTCAGATTAAAATGTTCATAATTCCGAAAACTCTGGATCCGATTTGTATGCATTCTCTCATTTTCAATATTTCCCGTAAGATTTGTTTAACGCTTGTGCAAGCAAGACCCCCTTCACCGCTGTCGCCTCACTTTGAGCAGTTCGCGGAAGTACGGACTGCACACGGACAGTACAATACGATGAGCTGCTATGCGCTCGCTGTTGCAGCACAACGTCACGTCAACCAGCTCGTCACTCTGACGTAGACTGTTGAGCAAATGGGTGACATTCGACTGGTGTCCGTCCCACTTGAGACAGAAATCCTGCTCCTTCATGTCAGCCGCCCAGTGTGGCTGTCACTCACTGCCTGGACACACAGTTCGCTCAGTTGGACATGAACCAAGTGATACTCACACCGGCTCACACATAAATACACATGAAGAATACGTTCGATTCAGCTTCAGAATTACTTATAAGCGTTCGACCACTCATTCAACCTGACGTTTACTCTTTAAATCAACAATAAACATGTCATAAATAAACCATACTATAAATGAAACGCAACTGCATACCGTCAAGCTCAATAAACAAACAGGAAAAGCGTTCAATAAACACACTGAAAATATCGACAACCACGACGCTTGAATTACATCTTCTGACTAGGCCAGATCAGAGGCGAAAGTATAATTTTGGCAACGGCACTATATTATTATTTTTATACCATTTCAATTTCAAATATATAAAACTAAAATTCAAAATGGGATAATCAATTTCAAAATGAGACAGGCTGTTTCTAGCTTTTCTAATATGCGCATTACTTCTGAAATTAATATCATGACATTAGCTAAGCACAAAACAAATACGAATATAAAAAATGAGAAATGAAATCATTAGGGCTAAAGAATCATATTTGATAAATATGGTACAATAACAACAATATAAGGGATTATATAACTGAGTTCCTGCAACAAAAAAAATTCTTTTTTAATATTGGCTGTGTATGCTTGAGATTTAGCATATTTTGCATGAAGTTGTTGAAATAGTATGACTTTTGACTTTTGTTGAAATAGTATGAGCAAATTTGCAAGTGCACAACGAATTTTCCTCACTTTCAGAAATACATGTATCTGAATATGTGAATAATAATCATAGTTTAAGAATTATACTCATAACTATGTGAAATTAGTCCTGATTATTGAATTTATTAGTATTTATGCCTTAATACGTTGTTTGTTCTTAGCTTATGAAGATAATGAAGTAAATTAATATAGAACACGGTCTCATTTTGAAGTTGAAATGTATAGTATATCCATGTATAGTAATGTAGTGTATATCCTCCTCGCTTAACACCTCCGCTGCTCCCTTTACCCCTATCTCAAAGTGTTCGCGATCTCGGAGTCATTCTTGATTCCTCACTTTCTTTTTCTGCAAATATTTCTGCTGTTGCTCGCACTTGTCATCTCATTCTACGTTCGCTATATCCTATCCGCCCTTTTCTCGACCGTCCCTCAGCTATTAAACTGATTCATTGTTTCATCTTTTCAAGAATCAACTACTGTAATTCTTTATATTTCCATGTACCTCGCTCCTCTCTGAAAATCCTGCAACATGTCATTAATAAATCTTGTCGTTTCGTGTTTTCTCCTTCCCACTTTCGTCATACCTCACCCTATCTCTACAATCTTCGATGGCTTCCGATCATCCCTAGCATCCACTTTAAAATTTGCTGTCTTGTTTATAAACTTTTGCATGACCCTCGGCAACCTACATACCTCTCGCAGCTTCTTACACTCTCTAATAACTTTCTTTCCCGTCATCCTCTTCCTTTATCTTGTCCACGAGCCCTCAATGAATCTACCTGGTCTAGTAAATCCTTCCCTTTCTATGCTCCACGTTTGTACAACTCTCTTCCCTCCCATGTTATCTTCTCCACATCCTTATCATCGTTTTCCTCTTCTCTTCGCAATCATCTCTTTGATAAATCTTTTGATCATGACTCTCACTCTCTTACTCCTTACGCTTCGCTCTGAGCTGTCATACCGTACCCGTCTCGCGTGATATATTTACTAGAAGTTTTCTTGTTGTTTTTTATGCTCTTTCTTACTGCCATGTTTCAATTTGGCGGTGTGTGTGCATGAGTATGTTTTTGTGCGTGTGTGTGTGTGTGTGTTTGTGTGAGTGTGTGTGCTTGTGGGTGTGTGTATTGTCCGCATGTTTGTTTGTCTTACAAATTTGTTTATATTTTTGCACCAAGATTTCTCTTTTCGCGCGTGTGTTTTAATGTGCGCTATACAAATAAACGTTAATAATAATAATAATAATAATAATAGTTTTTGGGGAACCGCAATCACACAAATAATTGAGTGTTATTTATCCATATCCATTCATCTACATGTGTGCATATACATTTTATGTTTGTATCAGGTACTACGATTTTGTATTTGCTAATCCTTGGTATATTTGCATACATGCATATATATGTGTTTATGTGTGTGTGTGTGTGTGTGTGTGTGTACATTTATTCGTTTGCAGTGACACCGTGTTGTGGTCCTCAAAAGCTGAAAGCAGTACAGCTTGAGATAGGATATTCGACGCGCAGTTATCGCCGGAAGAGATTTGAGGAGGTGGCGCTGTGCCGACTTCACGTGGGTCACACATACAGTACCCATCACCACCTACTGCTTGCACAACCACAGCCTGTGTGCGGTGCATGTCACGCACTTCTCTCTGTGCGACACGTCCTGGTGGAATGTACTAATCACGAATTGAGCCGTCGCCGATTGTTTGGTAGAAATTATGCTATGGACGAGATAATTGGACAGAAAGCTGTTGTCGTTTTTGACGGTTGGCTGTTTGCTCTCATTGAATTATTGCTGTTTAGCGTTATTTGTACATAAAATCAATCATGATGTATGACTTCGATTTTTACTATCAATTATAATGAAATGATTTAGAATCAATTATTTACAAATTCCTTGTTTTTTATCTAATCATGATATTTGATTTGTGTGTTTTATATTTGTATCGTGTTTGATTTACTGGGGCGTCATATTGTCTGACAGGCCGGTGCATCTCTTAAACACCAATCATCATGGTCATTGTTTCGACCTGTTCCAGAAAATGTCACTTTAACGTGAACTTGTCGACAGCAGGGATGACTGAAGAGCGGTCTCATGGTCGCCAAGCAAAACGTGACCAACTCACGCTCGTCAAGGACAGAGTTATTAATAATGGCGCTGTTGCCGTTTCATCCCAGCTTGACACCCAGGTAACAAGCACGAAATATCATTTATCATTCACCTCATTTCAATCCAATTCTCTCTATTTTATTTGGAATTCAGTTGGTGCTGAATTGCCTCATCTGACGGTTATCGTTACTTGCTCAATTTTCTGCATACGCGCTTCCAGTTGGTGAAAAAGTTCACCTGGCGTCACATTGAAAATGTTCCCTTGATCAAGTCCTTGTAAATTATTAGTGTTGAAGGAAAATCAGTGTCATAGGAAGAGTACAAGCACTATTACGAGTACGAGTTTAATGGAGTAGTTGAGAGTTGTGAAAAAGAAATAAAAACCAAATGGAAATATCAAATCAAAAAGCTAAATGCAAGCGCATGCGCACACCTTCCTGCGGATTGAGTATGATAACAGTAAAGTAGAATAAATATAACTGTATAATAATTAAAACAAAACTTTTAAACAAACGTTTAAAACAAAACTGAAGAACCGATCAATATGGGAATATGAGTATGTACAACTCATGAGGTATACATGAGTATAACTTTAAAAAATTCTAAAATCTGACGAAAGAAAAAACAGAGAAAGAGAACTTGAGAAAGCGCATGACTATTCACACACACACACACACACACACATACACACACATACATACACATACGACACACACTTATCGGCGTACACTGTCAATTGCTTGATGTGTATTTATTTCGCAGTTGACCAGTTTGTGTTTGTGGTGCTTGTTGGTTTTGTTGTCGTTGTGTTTTCATTAGTTTTGGCGGTTGCCTTATTTGTGGTGTTATAATAAGTTTGCTAGCTTGATTTGACAGAGGCATTTTGTTGGCGGTTTGTTTCACACTGGCCTCAACAATGTCGTTCAGGACGCACGTGCCAGACTTCATGTTTTGATTGATAACTCCGATTGTGCTGTTGTTTTTGTTGCTGTTGTTGATGTTATTGTCGTTGTATGTTTTGTTGTTGCTGCTGCTGTAGATTTTGTTGTTGTTGTGGTTGATTTTGTTGTTGCTGTTTTAGATATTGTTGTTGATGTCGTTGTTGTTGTTGTTGATGCTGTTGGTGTTGTTGTTGTTGGCGATGTTGTTGTTGTTGTATATTTTGTTGTTGTTGTTGTTGATATTGTTGTTGTTGTTGATGTTGTTGTTGTTGTTGCTGATATTGTTGTTGTTGTTGATCTTGTTGTTGTTGTTGATATTGTTGTTGTTGATGTCGTTGTTGTTTTTGTTGTTGTTGATCTTGTTGATGTTGTTTTTGTTGTTGTTGATGTCGTTGTTGTTGATGTCGTTGTTGTTTTTGTTGTTGTTGTTGGTCTTGTTGATGTTGTTGTTGTTGTTGTTGCTGCTGTTGTTGCTGTTGTTTATTTTGTTGTTGTTGTTGTTGATATTGTTGTTGTTGTTGTTGTTGTTGTTGTTGTTGATATTGTTGTTGTTGTTGTTGTTGTTGTTGATATTGTTGTTGTTGTTGTTGTTGATCTTGTTGTTGTTGATCTTGTTGTTGTTGTTGATATTGTTGTTGTTGATGTCGTTGTTGTTTTTGTTGTTGTTGATCTTGTTGATGTCGTTGTTGTTTTTGTTGTTGTTGATCTTGTTGTTGTTGTTGTTGATGTCGTTGTTGTTTTTGTTGTTGTTGATGTTGGTCTTGTTGATGTTGTTGTTGTTGTTGTCTCTGACCAAAATTCTGTTGTTGCTGGCGTTGGTATTTTTTGGATTGTTGTCGTTGATTTTCTTTATATCCTCGCTTTTGATTTTGTGGTAGCATTTGTCGCTGTTCACGTGGATAATTATGTTTTGGGCGTCTTTGTTGTTGTTGCTCTTTTTGTATATTACTTTGCTGTTTTTGTTGATAGCCCGCTTGTTGTTGTTCTTGATCATTTTGTTGATGTTCTTGCCTATCTAATTGTTGTATTCGTCGATAGCCCTGCTGCCAATGATGTTGTTGTTGTTGTTGTTGTTGTTGTTGTTGCGAATTTTGTTGACCAGGCTGTGTTTGTATTTGTTGATTAGTTTGTTGTTGTGGCAATTTTCCACGTGGAACTTGTTGCTGTCGATGTTGGTGTTGATTTTGTGACGAGTATTGCAGTGGTTGGTGCTGCCGTATTGGTTGATATACTTGTTGTTGATGTTTTCCCCGCTGTGGGTTTTTATCACTTGTTTGCGAGTGTGGCTGTGTTGTCTGGCGATTTGGTTCTGTGCGACCAGTATTTTCCCGACGATAATTGTTCACCGTTTGCGACGATGGTTGTTGGTTCAACTGTCTTCGTGACTGATTTAGTCGCTGTTTCTGTCTCCAATCAGCTGAGAACCGTATGGACTCTTGTTTAATACGCTGTCGACGTCGCATCATTCCTACATTGTTGCGCAAGTTTGGTTCAGTGGTGAACTTCATCTTTCTATTGTAGTTGTTATTCGGGTTCGGTCGTATTGTGTAAGTTCCACTTGATCTGACTTGGTCTATATTTGTCATAATAGCAGCACTATCATGTTTTCTTGTATTGTAGCCTTTTGGTTGTGCATTCATACACTTCAATACGGCTGAATCTTGGTTACGAGAAGCAATCACGTATTGTGCCCTCTCTGGATCCTTGGGAACTTCAAAACTGAACGCTCGACTGGGATATTGCACTTCGAATCCGCTCGGCACAGTCAATGACTTGTATCTGAGAGAATAATAGACATCGTTGGGTCTGTCGTCGGCCAACGGTCTCGCCGCCCTGTGTCGCACGGCAACAACACAAATATACGTTAATTATTTGTCAAAATATATATATTATTAAATACAAATAATTGGAAAAATAGTTACAATTTAATTATTGTTGAAAATTCAACAGACACACATAAAGTTCAATGTATTAAACATGAAAACCACGCTGTAAATGAAATATGATGAAAGAAAATCAGAACTAAACCCAAACACATTCGCCCACAAAGTATCACAATATCCAATCTGCAGCAAAGGTTAAACTCGACGCGTTCCTGCGTCAGAACGAATATCTCACATACCTGAGTTTATGGACGGGATAAAAGCCGTGAAATGGCGCCACTTCTGCACTTTCCTGTTCACTTTGACCAGCCAACAATATTATGACACAAATCGGCACAAATATCACTTCCCTCTGAAATTCCACACACACACACACACACACACACACACACAAACACACACACACACATGTATGAATTGATATGACATAATTTACAGTTTATTTACACTCGTATGATTCGTGACTATATGTTACTGTGTAAGATATTTCTTTTGCTGTTTTATACTCGTTTTTCTCTTTTATTATAATGTGTGTTATTTTTGCTGGCTCATATATTTTCCCTCTATGAGCTAATACTCCTTTATATTGTTCGCACCAGTTTTACTCTTTTAAGCGCCTCTGCTCTACTTGGCGCTACATCAAATACATGTTTGTTTTTTGTTTTTGTTTGTTTGTGATGTCATCATTGACTGCAGCTAATCCCGCCACATCGCTTGGCCTTGATATCTGTGCTGCAAGTAACTCGGTCCACTCAGTAGTAGCCTACTTGTGTGACTGTCTTGATAGTACATGATTTGTGATTTTTCTTGTAATACCTAAAACACAAAGGGTTCGATGAAGCCATGTATGGAACTTGTGAAGTTCAGTAGCTGCAATAAGCTTGAGAACCACCGGCCTGATGTTAACACATTTCTAATAGTAATTGCAGTGAACTGGCCTATATAGCAGATACAATTAGGTCACCATGAACCTAATTCTAACGCTCGCTAAATGTTGCGTGTGGTAGCAATTCCAGCATAACTGTGCGTGTGTGTGTGTGTGTGCTAATGATTTTGCGTGTTTCGCCACTCACTTATGTTGCAATGCAACACTGGTCATTTGTTGTGCAATTGTGATCAGCAACCAGAGCCGTTGCGAGGAATTATGGGGCCCCCCGAAGGCAACACTTGGGGCCCCCATTGTGAATATTGAATGCATTTATTAGATATAATCACATAATACGTGAAGCAAAGGGTCCCCTCAACATTCGGGGGGCCCCCCGGCCGGGGGGTACGGGGGGCGGTTGCTACGGCTCTGTCAGCTACATGATGAGCCAATAACACGACGCTTCTAGTCAGGTGTGCAATTATTTGCAACTTCAACGTTCTAGTATTTGACAACGCTCTGATATTGTTTACCCCAAAAGTTGGTACATTTTTATTGAACAATAATGATTATTTTTATCACAGGAAATTTCAGATACATGGAAAAAGTGCAATCATTATTAAAACCATGTGGTGGCCCCATGTACCAGAAGCGTCCAAAAGATGTAGAGATATATATATTTAAAAAAGTTATTATTGTGTATAATTTCTAAATTGTGCAGATTGTTTCTGTAAGCCGGCGGCAGGAGGCACGAAGGTGCTAACTAACACACGAAGGTGCTAACTAGCACACGTGGGTGCTAACTGCTAGCGACGTCGTCACGCTTGTGCTGCAGCAGGGGCGCACCCAGTCTGCTCATATTGTGGGGCTCTCTGAGTCGGCAAAATGTCGTTTTCTTCCATTTGAACATTAATGGCTAATCGCCAGTTGGTGATATAAATTAATTCGAGCAGTCTCAGACGCCTAATATCCAGCTCTGGGTGGATTATTCCTGTGTGTTCTTCACTGTCTCCTCCTTGGTAATTATTCGTTTGTACACCGAGATGCTGTGCCTGTGGATTGGATCATTGCTCTGAGACGACACGTCAGTTGTCGCTGCAGCCTTGTTGTCGTTATATTGATATATGAAAGAAGCACACAACACTCTTATGTGCCAGTATAGCTAGGTGTAGCAGAGTATCATATCACAATACAACAAATAATAATCAGTGAGTACAAACACACACACACACATATATATATATACTTGTAGACATACACGTATATACAAGACATCAAATTGAAACACCTCATACCAGAGAATATCACCTGATGAGCATGAGTGAAATTTTACGAGAACTTTTGTCGCTCGTGCATAAAAAATCATTGAAAATATTGTTATTTTACCTGCTCCACATGTACCTACACACACACACACACACACGCATCACACATTCGTGCGTACAAAGGTGCTCAAAAGATGAGCCGTGTGTGTGTGTGTGTGTGTGTGTGTGTGTGCGGGCTGCATATTGAGGCATTGACCAGCTGTGCAAGGTCATCTGATAATCAGTATGACCTTCAAGATGTCATGTCCGCATTTCATAGTTACTGCTCCACTTACACACACACACACACACACACACACACACACACACACACACACACACACACACACACACACACACACACACACACACTGCTCGGGCATGCACCCCTCAGGAACCGCTCTCGCTTTTGCATGTTGCACACACCGTTTCTAATCGAATAAGCGCAATTTTATTAGTACGGCATTTGAAAAAAGAGCTGCCGAGCGCTAGCTAAGCATTGTTAAAAATATATCGTTAACATTTATTTAAAAAAAAGTATGCCAAAATTATCCGGTTAATTACTATATTTGTGTTCGCTTCACATAATTCTCACCTAGCTTGTACTGCATTTTATGCTAGTAATTGCCAACAATGAAATTAATTATTGAGAGGGATAGTTAATAATTATGGAAAATTGTGTATGAAGCAAAAATAACATCATTTCACAACTTGAACTTTCCGAAATAAATAGGATAATATTGTTCAATTTTACAAATTTGTTTCCCTGTTTCACATGGTATATTTATCGATTTATATTTATTGTTACTTATTTTATTTATTTGCACTTATTAATATTCACTTAATTGAATGCAAATCTAAAAAGAGGGGCAGATAACTTGCATCGTCATGCTATTTTTATAATTATTGTAAATTAGAAACTATTTGAAAAACTACTCACCAGCATTTTTGAGTGCAGAAGCTGAGAGAATGGGAAACACGATGTTCTTGTCGTGCGCACTATGAGCCGGCCAACTTAATACGCAATTGTCAATCAGATTGCAATCACGAGTTTTAGTACGGAGCTAGCATGCAGTGATCCAGCTCGTAAATCAACAAGCAAACACTCAAGATATTCATTGAGATGACAGAGTGAAATAATTAGCTATAATCTCGCGTCTTCCACTTTCTCGTACACATATCAACCACGAAGTGTGCCTACCTGCGCGTACAAGAACCTCTCGTGCGCAAGTAAAGCTACGATCTATTTATCATCTGCCTTCGCTTGGCAGACGGACAGACACACAAACACGTGCAGGTGTGCACACGTGCTGGCATATCAGCACACTCGCCTTGCACCGGCAAAAACTCTCCAGTCAATAACACACGCACATACATGCATAAACACGTACACACATACACACATTTCATATATCTATCTATCTATCTATCTATCTATCTATCTATCTATCTATCTATCTATCTATCTATCTATCTCTCTATCTATCTATCTATCTATCTATCTATCTATCTATCTATCTATCTATCTCTCTATCTATCTATCTATCTATCTATCTATCTATCTATCTATCTATCTATCTATCTGTGTGTGCCGTGCCGCAATTATTACTGATATTATGCAATAAAAGCATCTGTCAATTTTGTTCCGAGTGTCACATGAATCATTTCATTGCATTAACGTGATTGCGTGGTTCCACAAGTTCATAGCATCTTTCTTCCATCGCATGTTCTGCTTTCAACACTGTGTGAGTTCAAACAAACACACAAACAAACAAACGAAATGTTATTCTGCATAATAAGAAACAGATCGGGTAATGGTCGTGTTCTACCGTAGACACGCCTCATGAACTGATACAACCTGCAAAAACCGCATGTCATGTGTGCTCAATGCATTTCGATATTCGGGCACTCAATCCACATGCGTACACACACAGAGAGATAGAGAGAGAGAGAGAGAGAGAAAATATATCCAACCCAGGGGTAAGCTACAGTGTTCATATTCGTGCTGGTGTTTACAAGTGTTTTGAAAAGTGATTGTCACCATGATATCACACATCTGCAGACTCAGAAACCCATAACGGCTGCCAAATACAGGCGAAGCTCCGAATTAAACATCCGGATGAGCGTCCGAGAGTAGGTTCTCCTATGTGGTGTTGAGTTACAATTTTAGATACGATGCTACATTCAATATAGGCTTTCAGAAACGGCTTATTCTCTGGGCTCATTGAGAGCAGACGACGTAACAAGTGTTCCGTTGGAGACGCAGGTGACCGCTACCGAGCTGACTTCTCGACTTTTTTTCTACCGATACCGCACTCTTAATTTTAGGATCATTTTATTTTTTAAATTGTAGATTTTGGCCAGCATCACTACCGGGACAACCAAACAGAATTTGATCAATCACGATGTGTGCAATTCTTTTGAAACAGTGGTCACTACATAAGTTTCGATGACCGACAAGAATGATCTTTCTGCTAGAGACGATGATACGACGTGTGACACGGCTCGGGAAAGTGGAGCGTGCATGTTTAATGATGGTACTTCTCATCTGCCTCATCACAGTCGTGCAAATAATCAACCGGTCAGTACAGAACGGGCAGGCGATAACCACAAACTGAAATAATATATTATTATATATTATATACGTATTCAATTTGGTACATTTCTCACAAGTCCATTTCTGTGTGTGTGTGTCTCGCAGGCAACATGAAAGCGCAGTGCTGGAACTGGGTAATGACGGCTGGAGTCACGCGCTCTATTCGTACCTGCTACGTCCTAGTCAGTGTTGTCTCAAGCTGAGTTTGTTTGGTGGTAACATCATCCCCGGACACTCAGCAGCACTCGACGGAGATAAGATGGTGTGTCTGGACGAAGCGTGGCGTCCGCCTACAGACCGCTGTCTCGTCTACTCATTCGGCATCAACCACGAGTGGAGTTTCGACCGCGCCATCACATCTCGCCTCGGCTGCAACGTGATGGCGTTTGATCCGTCAATGAGCACGCCCGACAACGGCTCGCTGACCGAGTTCGGGGCGCGCTTCTTCCAGATCGGTCTGTCATCAGGACGACGTGACGAGGCAGGCTGGCATCTGGCATCGCTAGCACAGCTGCGTCGAGCTCTGGGCCACTCGCTCACGCCCCTACACTTTCTCAAGGTGGACGTGGAAGGCAGCGAGTGGGAGTGGATCGAGCAAGAAACACGGGACACTCTCTCATCTGTGTGGCAGATCGCTGTCGAGGTGCACCTGAAACATGTGCGCAAACCGCTATCGGCAAAACGCTATGTCCTGGCTCTGAGAAGACTGCACGACATTGGCTTTCGACTGGCATACTCGCAGGCAAATCGCGCCATGGCAGCCAGTGTGACGGTTGAGGGAATAGCAGAGCCCGTGTCGCAGTGTTACGAACTGTTGCTGCTCAACACCAACATTCAACTACCGCAGACAGACTAGCATCGCGTCCACCAGTATGAACAACGTACCGCACTCGACACGAGACAAACACTCATCATGAGAACAGGAGGCATAATGATCCAACTCGGTCAAATATCCGCCAGCCTTATGTTGTGTGATTGTGTTAGCAAGTGTGAGAGAAAGCATATGGTTGTGTCAGTGTGTGCTAGTGCCAGACTAAGCGAGTGGCTTCGATTTGACCTGTGTTGACATTTGCGACGTGTATTTGCCCTGCGGCGACGAGCAAGTGAACAGCTCGCCGCTGATTGGTCGCCATATTGATCTCTGTGTGAGCACGTGTGTGTGTGAGCAAGTGTGTTTGAAGAATGGTCCCGGTGTGTATGTGTGTCTGCACACATGTTTGTTAATATACATCTTTCTTTTCGTTTCTATATCTTTTACACATTCCAATAAATATTGGCGGTGTCATAAAATTGAAACACAAATAACAACACAAAACAACAAAATCAAATATTAAATGAAATTTAAATAAAAACATAGTCGCAAAAGAGTATTAGAATAATAGTTCAGTACAAGCTGGAATACGAGTGAAAAAGCCACGTGTATTATTCAGCAATGTTGCGTGATGACAAAAACTAATAAATGACAATGTTTGTGTCTAGAAATTCGTGTATTCAAGCAAGCATAAAATAAACACTCATGTATATACAGCACAACAGCCAAGCTGAAACACACACACACACACACACATAGAAAAGACAGCGAACTGTACACGGGATTCGTAAATCAGTTTAATTCCAGACTGGCACACCAGAAGAGCACTGAGGGGCCGGCATATACTGCAGCATATCACAGCGCGTGACAACTATATGTGATGCACCTCGTTCATAGCGCAGACTGTTTGAATTTACAATCAGCCTCTCAAAAACGCCAAAGCAAAACAACAAAATGCCGATTGAAGCAAGCGAGTGAAGGCGAAACACAGCGACCAAAGCATACATGAACAAATATGTAGAAGGCAGACTTACATGCACCCGACCCTAGCCAAGCCACAAACACACCAACATACACACAAATGCGTCATGTTGAGAAATAAGAGCAGAAGCAGACAAAAACAATGATAAGCACAGGTGTCCAGTTAAAATACGCACACACGACAAATATTGAAACAATACGATTAATGCTACATGAAAATGGTCATCTGAAAATATTTTAGGGCGCAGTAGAAAACACACACAAACAGACGAACACACATACACGTTGGTTGTTTGGCAAATGAACTTGTCAACGCTACCAGTGGCTTGTGGGCGGACTAATCTAATTTAGCAGGCGTTGAAATATCACAATTTAACTGGCAAAATACAGCCGCTGATCTGATGAATTATTACGTGCGTGTGTTTGCGTGATAAATTCAGCATGCGGGCTTGTCGAATATGTATATAAAATAGCATGTATAACTCAACCGACGCCAGCCGTCAACAATTGAACAAAACCAACTGCCATCTCTAGACAATATATCTCGCTCTCTCTGAAAGTCTCCGCGTTCCCCGCCA